>JAPDSC010000393.1:0-12763 GCA_026290005.1 Latrodectus geometricus
TTGCAAACGTAAAAACTAGCTGTCACGCTTGTAGTTTAATAATATTTATGAAACGAGAGGCTGCCTGATCATATATGGTCTATATTTAGGGCTTTGCTTTAAAAAAATTAACCTCAAACAGAAATTCTTATGTTTAGCAATATCTGTGGATTTCTCGAAAGTATATTAAAATTTCTAGGTTTTAATATTGTAAAATGCTATACTTAAGATACTCCAGTTCTTTATATTATCATAAAAATAAATATTTTCTTGGAAAATTCTACATATTTAGTACCAAATGAGAACGCATCTATTTTCGATAAAAATATAAGAATTTGAAGATAAAACATAAAATTTATGAAATATACTTAAATTTTTAGTTTCATTTAGTACAACAAGTAATTCTTAATGTGTTTTACATTTTCATTTTATTACAAAAATAAAATGTTTGAAGAAAAACCTATTAAATTTTGTTAGACCTTATATGGGAAATAACTTTCATATTTGCGTGGCTTTGGAAATATTCATGTAATTTTCAGCCACAGGAAACATTTATTTTTGCAATGCATGAAATCTCTTGTTTTTTGCAAACGTAAAAACTAACTGTCACGCTTGTAGTTTAATAATATTTTTGAAACGAGAGGCTCCCTGATCATGTATGGTCTAGATTCAGGGCGTTGCGTTCATACCGCATTAACCTCAACCAGAAATTCTTATGTTTAGCAATATCTGTGAATTTATAGAAAGTATATTAAAATTTCTAGGTTTTAAGATTGCAAAATGCTATACTTAATATACTGATGGTGTTTATATTAGTATAAAAATTAAATTTTTTCTTTGAAAATCCTACATATTTAGTACCAAATGAGAACGCACCTATCTTCGATAAAAATATAAGAATTTGACGATAAAACATAAAATTTATGAAACATACTTAAATTTTTAGTTTCATTTAGAACAACAAGTAATTCTTAATATGTTTTACAGTTTCATTTTATTACAAAAATATTAGGTATTATTTTATTACAAAAATAAAATGTTTGTAGAAAAACCTATTAAATTTTTTTAGACCTGATATGGGAAATAACTTTCATATTTGTGTGTGTTTGGAAATATTCATATAATTTTCAGCCACAGGTAATACTTATTTTTGCATTGCATAAAATCTCTTGTTTTTTGCAAACATAACAAATAATTGTGATGTTTGTAATTTAACAATATTTTCTAAACGAGGGGCTGCCCGATCATGTATGTTGTTGTTTCAGGTCATTACGTTCATACCGCATTCACCACAACAAGAGATTCCATATTTAGCAATATCTGTGGATTTATCGAAAGTATATTAAAATTTCTAGGTTTTAATATTGTAAAATGCTATACTTAAGGTATTCTTGTGTTTATATTATTATAAATATTAATTTTTTGGTTAAAAAATCTACATATTTCGTACCACATGTGACCACATCTTCCTTCGTTAAAAATATTATAATTTGACAACAGAACAAAAAATTTATAAAATACACTTAATTTTTAGGTTCATTTAGTATAATATGCAATTTTTAATATATTCCCTATGGGTTTAATTCATTACAAAAATTTAAAGTTTGGAGGAAAACGTATTTAATTTTGGCAGACCTTATTTGGCAATGATCTTCTAGATTTGCATGCGACTTGATGCATTTATAAAATTTCCAGCTATTGGAACAGGTTATTTTTGAATTGTTTCATATCATTAGATAATAATTCCTAAACGAAAGCCTTCAATCTAGCAAACACTTAACGCTGAGAACATGTATGGCACGTTTATTTTAAAAAAATTCGTTAGGGACATTTAAAATCAAATGGATCCATGAAGGAATTACAAGTATTTATAGTTATATAAAAATAAAATTTAATTTGTTTTAAAATTAATTGTATTTAAAATGTTCACATGTTTGGTGCAAATATTGTAAAACTCAGCCTTTAATATTCTGCAGGTATATGTATATTAAAAAAAAATGATATTTCTGTAGAAAAACCCCATAAATTTAGTAAAAACCCCAAATTGAAAATTCGGAAAATCTTTCTCTATCTGCTTTAATCTCAAACTCACGTACCATTATGAATATTTTGGGTATGATTATTGCAGAAATTTTGTCAGAGTCTTTACATTTAAAGTGAAAAAAAATCTAGTAAATATTTTAACACTTTCACACGTTGAATGTAAATATTATAAAATTTAAATCTTAAGATAATGCTGACATTTACATTATTATTAAATTTATATTTCATGACAAAAGAAACCATAAATTTAGTTATGAACGTGGTCAAATTTACACAACATTTAAAAAATTGCAAAGTGAAATTTAAACAAAAACATCCATATTATATATATATATATATAACTAGGTTTATCTATAATAATAAAAGCAAGTGTAATGTGTCTGTCCATTTGTCTGACTGAGCTCTCCAGCCAAATCTATCGCACGCAGGGACCTGGAATTTTTTACACAGAAGCACAAAGGGGCTGGCCACCAGACCTCGAAGCCCGATTTTCGATTTTTGAATTAGAAAAATTTTAAAAAATTATTTATAAAACTTCTTTTCGAGATTGCTGCTCGCCGATAGCTGATTCCGGGGTTGTACCAGCTCCTTTTGAGAAACAATTCTGGCGACCATCTTTTGGAAAATTTTCCGTTTAAAATATTTAGGATATATTGTTCCTTTTTATCGACGGGGAATGTTGTGTGTGTGGGGGGGGGGAAGAGAGAGAGACAGTCTACATGTCCTACACTACTTTTCCTGCGCTATTCACTTATCTGCATTTTTTAAATGCACGGGCAACGCCGGGCGGGTACAGCTAGTTCAATATAAAATCCTCTTTAAATTAATCGATGGATTTATTTCACTGCACAAAATAAAAATTTTGATAAATATGTAAATAAACTTGTTAATTTTACTTGCAAGTGGACTTCGAGATTTGCATTAGTGATTCATGCATTTAAGAAAATTTACAGTCGTAGTAATTTTTTAGCGTTAGGAAAGTTTCATTAAATATATTAGACTTACTGACGTTTTTGGCAGAAACAGTAAGTTTCAATATTACAATATTTTATCAGTAGTTCAAAAATTTGATAATAAATTTTTATGACTTTATGACAGAAAATATTCAATTTTTTAGAGCACAAAAAAGGTATCTTTGCACTGTCCAATAAATAAATTTATTTACAGCTAAATTACGTTAGTTAAAAGTAATTCATTCTTTTGTAAATTATTCCAATAATTTGTCAACAAATTTTAAATTATTCTGTTTTGATATATTTTGAGATGCATGACAGAAAGTAATTTAAGTATCTTGTTATACATTTTGACACAAATAATTGTTATAAATATTTGTCTCAAAATACAGTGACTAGAATATGAAATTACTGTAGATGAGAACAAACATCCTATATTAAAAATTCATTACCCATTTCCAATGTTTCGTTGTTGAAATTAAGTTGTGTTTTATGCTCGATTTCTTTAACAGTTTAAATTTCTTTCTAAATTATTTTACGAACCATGGTTCGTAAAATAATTTAGTTAAACTGAAATAAGTGAAAATTTATTTTTTTAAATTTATTATTTTTTTCAAAAATATTACCTTCTATTGTTCTTGAGAAATTCTTCTGAAGGAGTGACTGGATAAACAATATATTTTAGATTTTGAATAGCTTACTCATATGTATACATTGTTTAAAACATTGTTAATCCTTTATCTCACAATGAAAACTTTCTTGTGTGTCAAAGCTCTGATGTAACAGAAATTCAAGTTCAAAGGAAGGATCATTTGCAAATAAAGTTGAAAGTAGTGCTATCCATAAACAAATGCAATTCATTGACGTATATTCGCTTCAATTACATTTCCAGACTAAATCTCAAGACTCTTTAATTTATTTCATCAACATTATATTTTATTCTAACAGAAATTTGTGAATCATAGCGACAGATATTTCATTCAATAAGGATATTTGAACATTCTGCTGATAAATAAAATGGTCAACGAAAAAAAAAAAAAACTATTTAAATATTACTTGAATTTAACCTGTCATTTTTTGAAAGAATTTTTAAATAAAAAAATACTTGATTAATCAGAAAGTAATAATTTCATTTGCAAATTATATCTGACTCTTGAATGCTGTGAGTGGAAATTACTTATTTCTTTAAGAACTATCAATCGTTCATAATAATCATCCAAAGACCAGAGAATTGTTCTTTATAAAAAGAAGTATGAAGAACATTTACAAGGAAAGAAAAAAATTATGTTAACAGGGAAATAGTTTCGAACATGGCAAAGTTATTCTGCCATTTATCACTGATGACGAAGTTTTACTATAAATCACAAATGGCGGCATTTTCTATTTCAAATTACTGGTGTCGACTTCTTTCCATTAATCTCTGGATGACTTTTAACTATCAATCACTGGGGATGACTTCTTACTACTAATCATAGGTGACGACTTTATACAATTCAATAATCACTGGTGGCGACTTTCTACTACTAATTACTGGAGACAAATTATATCTAATATGATGGAATGAAGATTATTATTATGTATTTAAGATGGAGAATTTAATAATTATTAAAGATGACGAGATGATAACTTCTCATCATGGGTGACAAATATCTGAAGTATTTGTTCTGAATAACTGACTAATATCATCAAGTAGTTATCTCGTAACAATTAATGTACCTGCCAAAGGATGCTAAAATATATGAATATAACCATGGATTCAATTGTGAGAAAGAATAAACATCTTACTGTGCCACTGAGAGTCGACAATAGGTGTTGATATTTCCAATCTTCCTTAATTAATCTCATGCAAATTTCATTGGATGATATTTAAGAATATTGAAAAAGCAGAGAACCAAATTATGTTCACTTAAAATGGAACAAGTTAAAATATTTCATCAGTCTGTAAAATTAAAGTTTTATTATAATCTAAGAAAATCATCACTTTATCATATTTTCCAGTTTTATATAATTTTTTAAATTGTTCTTAGAGCCAGATTTTCTGATATGCTTATATGATTCGGGAAAATGTTTAGAATTCAATATAATTTTCAATAATATATTTAATTAGTTTTTATTCAGAGGAAGTAAAATTTATTTGTTGAATGTAAGCTCGAATTTGTTAGAAATTTATTACACTAACTGCAAACTTTAAATTTTTTATTTTCTTTTTTTAAATTATTAGTTTATTGAATATATTTAAAACTACCTGAGTCTGTTTTTCACTTTTATTCTTTATGTGTTTCAAAATGGAATCTCACACATGCAAATCCTGGTCGGCAATAAAACACAATGAATGAAATTTATTTCTTTATGGTTCTCGCATATTAATGATATTCTGTAAAGCCGCTTTGCATTCTACATAAGACTTTTAAACGACGAAGAAATTCAAGTGTGAGTTTTCCATTGGAATTATTTCTGATATCTATTTTTAAAATATAAACATAGTCATGTAGCTTAACTTAATTAAGATCAAACAAAATTGTGGAATTTATTCCTCAAAGCAAAAACAGTTAGATAAAGTAGTAATTTCTAAAATAAAATGTGGGACGTATTAAAATTATTATTTTGAATCTTATATTTTGATTCTTGTTATGCACTTTAAAACTTATAGTAAAACAGAACTATACACAAACAATATTGTACACTTTCGAACCAAAAGAAATAAACGGAATTAATGTACTTTTTCAAAACCTTTTCTCAAGAAAATTACTGTTTGGAAATAGTGAAACCAAAATGCTCTTAAATATTGTTCAAGATTCCTGAAACTTCTGGCCTATTAACATCATAATTTTAACATATCTACAGATATTAGTATCCTCAGATTTTGGAATTTTAAAATCTTTTAAGTTTTAATTAACTTTAATAATACAATTAAATTATCATGCATTCTAAGTAAGAAGTAGCAATTTGTGATACTGGTTTTTCGAGGGAATCATTCAATGATTATTGCCGATACTATGTTGCTTTGCAGATCACTGAAATTAATACTTCAGAAAGTGACATTGATTAAAAGCATTGAACAACATTGTTTGTACATTTAAAAATATTATATAACATGCTTTTTTACTCCACTTATAAACAGAAGGGAGGTAGATGTATTTTCTATATTATAGGCTAACTGAGCAGAGGGATTAACTTTTATTGCTCATCATCATAAAAAGTTTCAGTATTATCCATGGAATTAACGACTAAATATTTGTCGTAAAAACCATTTAATTGTGTCAATAATCGTACAAAAATCAATTAAAGGTTTCTATTTAAAAGTATTTCAGAATTAAATTTGAAGGAAATAAAACAGCGAAAATAATAAAAAATTAAAATTATTTTTAATAACATCTACTTAAAAATAAATGAATAATTTCAAAATTAATAAAGGAACATTTTTATATATTTAATAAAATTTTGTTTTTAAAAAATTTTGTTTTCAATTAGCACATAAAAATACAAAATTTGAAGTTTCGTTTAACATTCTTTTACAATACGTCGAACATTTACATTAATATTTGGATTTTAATTTAAGCATAGATTATAGTTTATACAAAACTACTGTTTCGAGCAATTCCTCAAATTTAACAGTTTCTGTTATTACTATTAAATTAAGGAAACAAATCTGAAATAATTAGAAAAATAGAATAATTCTATAGTTTCAATTATTATTCAAAATTCAGGTACTTAAAATACAAATTTTAGGAAATGTATGCCTGCATAAAGAATAATTAGAATGAATTTTTTACCTTTATTCTTCCTTTGTATCACCACAATTGGCTGGCGGACAAAAATAGATAACAAACCATATAAAATCTTTAAAAATATTAGTGGGCGCAGAATGCTTTTTTAACCATCAGCGAAGTAAAAATCAAAGTAATCTCCTACTTGTCTGCTTCATAGTATTCATTTACACGCAAGATATTCATGTGAAATTTTAAGAACAGCACGCAACAACAAGACTAAAATAAAAAATAATGATACAAGTTTACTCGCAAGTATTCCTTTACACGCATAATAAAGTAATAATCATTTACCCGCAAGATATTCATGTGAGCTCAAATTTTGAGAAAAACACGCAACATCGCGACTAAAAATAAAAAATAACACAAATTTGTAGGTAAACCAAAGAGTTGAAGCGGGGTAATTTTAAATTATTTTTTAAAATATTTAAATAAAGAGCCTGGTTCATTATGCCTTCAATAAATTCAAAATTACCTAATCCTTATGTTCACATACACAATAGGTGGGGAACCTGCGGCCTCCGCGAGGTTCTTGTGCGGCCCTTTGCCATTTAGTACAAAATGGTAGAGTTCGTTTCAAACAACTATTGTACATCAACTCCATGACAGTTGCGCAAAAAATCCCACCAAATACAATCATATTGTAACATAACGTCAGAATACTAGTCTGAAACGGACTATTTAAATTAGCGCTCGCAGTGGCAACTACCTTGTCTAAGAAGTAAAAAAATTCGGTTTCAGACCTCCAATTTGAGTGTCACACCTTGCTTTGGCTTCTATTACTCGCATCTCTCAACGCTTCCCTGTTGCGATCTTCAGCGAACTGTAGTTAACAGGCAGTTACACGGTTTTATTGTATTTCTAGAAAGTATACACTTTGTTAAAGATATTATTTGATATTCTTTTTTTTTATCCATCATGTCAAATAGTAAGAGAAGAAAATTAGGTGATGAAAACAAAACATTTAATGTAGAATGGGAGTTAGATTATTTCTTTACTGCTGAGAAAGATAAAATGATATGCAGTTTTAAATTCTTTAAAAAAACTGAATGCAAATAAACTCTATTTGACTCATAAAGAACATAAATATTTAGCTTTAGAAGGTGAATCACGAAAAGCTGCACTTCAAAAGTTGAAAAATGAGAAGCATCATCAGCAGGCATCTTTTAGTGTCTTTGTAAATCAAAATTCCGCTGCAGTTACTGTTACGCTATAAAATAGCACAAATACTTGGAAAAAGGGGCAAACCATTTAGTGACATTGAAATAATTAAAGAATGCATTGTTGAAGCAGTGAGTATGTTAGATCCAAGAAATGTCGACAAATACAAACAATTACTTACCTCTTTCAAGGAGAACAGTAACAGATCGACAGCACGAATTAGCGCAAAATGTAACAGAGCAACTTCATACAATTATACAAAATGAAGATGTTTATTTTTAAGTTGCTTTAGATGAAAGCACTGATAAAATAGATTCGGCACAAGTTTTATTTTTTATTCGTGCTATAACTTAAGATTTTCAATGTTACGAAAAACTACTTGCGTTGGGTACACTAACTGTAAGAACTCGCGGAGCCGATATTTTCGAAAACTTCAAAGAAGTATGTAATAAATTACAATTGAATGTCAGTAATTTAGTCAGTGTCTGCACCAATGGCGCACCTTCCATGAGAGGCAAAGAAAGAAGGATTCGTTACTTTGTTAAAAAAGGAAAAGTTAAACTTGAAAAAATTGATATCATTTCACTGCATTTTGCATCAGCAAAATCTACCATTTTGCAAGACACTCTGGATAGAACCATTGCCATTGTAAACTATATTCGAGTAAATGCAATGCGTCATCGTAAATTTCGGCAGATGCTCTCTTTTGATGAGGAAACGTATAGTGTTGACCTACCATACTACTGCAAGGTTCGCTGGTTATCAACAGATCAGGTTTTGATAAAAGTTTTGTCTTTACGACGACAAATTTTAAACTTTTATCAAGAAGAAGGAAAACAATGTGATCTATCAAATGAAGTATTTCTCAGAAACCTTGCATTTTTGTCTGACATTATGACAAAACAATTTAAATATTTGCCTGCAAGGTGAAACGAGGTATATTTATGAAAAGTGGCAAAAGATCCAAGCGTTTAGAAAAAAATTATCATTTTTCAAAACATTGCTTTACCGATCGGAAATATGTGCACAACACTTCCCGGAGCTAGCTAAAATTTTAAATGAGCAGAACTGTGAAAATAAAATATTCGATGAATATATAGGTGTCTTAGATTATTTAATAGAAGTGTATACTAATAGATTTTCTGATTTTGACGAGCACACTCCTGCTATGAAACTGGCATTTGAACCACATTTAATAGATATATTCGAGGCTCCTGCAGACCTATAAATGGAGTTAATTGATTTAGGTGAAAATAGTATCATCAAATCCCTTTTTAACGCTAAAAAGATCTCTCTGATCACGTTGAGTTAGCTTTGCCGGGCGACCACTTCTTACCTTATCTTCGATGTAATTTTTTTCTTTAAAGCATTTTATCCCATACTGCATCATTAGAATGCGGTAAATTTACTTATTTAGCGATATACTGGATGGTTTTTCCACTTTTATAATGAAAAATTATCAATTTTCCAATGCTGTTCGATGCGACTACGAGTAATTTTTAAATATTATATAAAATGTAACACAGAAAGACCTCAAAGAATAAAATCAAACAGTTTTTTAAACAACACTAAAATGATAAAATAAAAAAATAGTTCCAGACGTTAATTTTATTCAAATGAAATTTTACGAAAATGTTTCGGTGTACGTAAAATCTTTGCTGTCTTTTATCTATGATTCCTTGCATTTTCAATTTTGGAAAAAAGAAAATAAGTCCTTATTAAAAACACAAAGTTTCCTTTTATTCAGAATAGTATAGAAAAAAATATGGTAAAAATTTTGGCTTTATCTGAATTCAATTCCGGAATACAGCCATTTTTATACAAGATTTTAAAGGGACGTATTAAAATTTTGTTTCTGATTATATACTACAGATTTTGTAAAAAACAGAACTGCAGCCAAACGATAGCATTGTACACTTTCGAACAAAGAAAAATAAACCTAATTAAAGTACTTTTTCCAAGCCTTTTCAAAGAGACTAACTGTATGGAAATCTTGAAACCATTATGTTATTAAGTATTTCTCCAAATTCCTGAGAAACTGATAGCATATTAACAGCAAGATTTTAACATATTTACCGATGTTAGCAACTTCAGAAACTAACTTAAATAATACAATTTAATTATCATGCATTCTAAATATGATGTTTTAACTTATGACACTGATTTTTCGAGGAGAATGAGACAATGATTATTGCCGATTGAATATTGTGCTGCAGAACTTGGAAAGTAATACTCCAGAAAGCAATATTATTTAAAAGTATCGAACAGCATTGTTTGCACATTAAAAAATATCATCCAACATACTTATATTCCCACTTACAAACAAAAGGGAAACAAATGTATTTACTATGTTTATGACTATTTGAACAGAGGGAACAATCATCATTGCTCATCAGCATAAAACGTTTCAGAATGATCCACGCAAATAACGACTAAATATTATTAATATTCGTCATAAAAAAAACATCTAATTGAATGACGATTAATCAGAAATTCAGAAAGACGTGTATAAACATTTCTTGAGAACGAGGATTTCATCGGCACTGTACTGAGTACTGTTTAGAATTGCTGTTTCCACTTGGATTCTAATTACATCTATTGCCGTTAAATAAAACAAAAACAATTTTGATGTTTAAAAGTGGACTTAGAGCTCTTTGGCAAAACCATTATTAAAAAAAAAAAAAAAAAAAAAAAAAAAAAAAAACGCATCTAGATTCCTAATTCTCGGGTGATGTGGAAAAAGAATCACTTTCCTTAGATTGTTTTACTACAACTTAAATATAAATTTATGTTCATAAGTTAACTCATAAATATAATATCATAATGAAATATTCAATAGATTTACTGTTCTTACCGCTTTAAAAATTTGAATATTGTAGAGCACTTAAATTTTTAGATTAGCTTAATACATTGAAGATCTTAAATTCATTTTGTTTGACTAATTATTTGAGAGATACTCATTTGTATGATTAAGCATACCATTAGAAATAAATGCAAGCACTTTAGAATAATTAAGTGAAATTAATTAACTTGTGATACATTAAAACATTATTAAATTGGCATCATGATAAAAAATGTACATTTTACTATGAATCATGAACACAAAAAAAAAAAATGTTTATTATAAATCTTACTAAAAATTGTAACAAATTTAATTTAATAATCATTAAATTAAAAAAGAAAATTTCTTTTTTCCTTAATTTAAGCTCTATGAAAATAATTAAGTTAAATTTATTAACTTATGACATCTTATATTTACACTTTTAGTATTTAGCTCTTTATTTTCAGAGTTTTTTTATACTCTTTTGAAAAAAGAAATAAATTCCTATAGTCTAAGAAAATAAGTCAATGGATTTAATAAATAATTAAACTTTCATATTCGTATTTATATCAAAAATAATAAAAATTAGGTATTTTCATGAATATAAAATATTTTAATCGACTTATTTACCCTTTTTGATATGTTGTAAACACAAATCCCTTATTTGAAGTACGCTGTTGAAATATTCCAACACTACATAATATTGAACGTTATATAAATATACTTTTTTAATAAAAGTAGTTACCATATTAAATCAAATCACTGTAATACTTTCAACTATACCAAATGTCTCGAAATGTTGCCAATAGATGTCGCTACTAAATCTTCATTAAAAAGTAAAATTCCCTATTGGAAATATATTTTGTTTGAGAGATTTGTGTCTCTGTTATTAACTTAAAAGTACTGAATTTGATCTTTATATTCTTTTACTGTTTACTAATAAATGTTAACTGAGATTTTAAAAAGACTTCTGTTTAAATAACCGATCAAATAGTTTAAAATGGAAGAAAATCGTTTCTTAGAAGTAAAAAAATGAGCCTTGAGACATGTCAGTATGGGCATCATCTATGAAAATTGATCCCACGTTTATGTACTAATTTTTTTCCCAGCATTCAATTAAATATTCATTTAGAGTTGAAAACTGCTATTTTTGCTTTAATATATTTTAAAGAATAATAGAATTGTTACAACAACAAAGAAAAAAAGATAAAAAATTGTTTTTATAATAGACACTGACAAAAATATAAATATATAATAACTGATTCATAAGAACTGGAAAAGAAAGAAATGAATAAACATAAGCAGAGAGATCATACAAGGAGGGTCCACGCTAATTTGGCGTTCGAAATGTAGCTAGTTCAATACTTGATTCAATCTTGGGTAAGGAATTTTGATGCTAGGACAAGAAATGAAATAGGAGATAACTGCGCTTTTACTTTTTGCATGCACATACACCAGATGTGGGCTTGAAAATTTACTCTCCTTTAACACGTTACTAAGACACAATAAAAACGTAAATATGTACTAAGAAAACCTTCATGAAAGATTGCATCAAAATATTGAATAAGCGGAAATATTTAATGTTGTGCCATACCTCAATGTTGTTATCTAGTACTTATGTTTAACATTCAATGTTGTTATCTAGTACTTATGTTTTATTTTGAATATAACTTTCTTTCGCAAATAAAATTTTGATTTCGAAAGAAATTCATTAAATCCAGCAACACTTTCTTAGACGAATGAGGGCTAGTTAAATCTTCAATAGATTTTGGGAGTTCTTTTCCGCTATATGTTAGAAATATGGAGTGAAATGTTAGAGCACTATGTTGACCTACGCTTTCCTGATTTGTAAATATTTTAATTAAGTTTTAATGTTCATAAAAGTTTAAAAAAAAGTTTTTAATTATCTTCTAGATGATTTGTATCCTTAATAGAAAAATGTTTTAAATCTAGGATTATGAAAAATATCAGCTTTCCCAACAGTTCAGAATAAATTTATCTTTTATGATATTGTCATAAATCTGGTATGGTGAAAGGAT
>JAPDSC010000394.1:0-27664 GCA_026290005.1 Latrodectus geometricus
TTTTTTTTTTGAATGAACAATTTTCAAACTTTTATTCATTGAAAAATGAACAGAATTTTACAATTTATTGTATGACTAAAATGATTTTAAAATTAATTTATCAATTCAACTCTGGATTGACCTACAATATTCATTTTGTAAAATGTTTCATATCTAGGTCACAGAAATGTGGAAAGGAAAACTCCAGTTTTATGCTTTTCTTCTCAAAAAGGAAAAGATAAAAGAACATGTATTTTAATCTAAAATATAAAAACTACCTATAATGCAAAACATTTATAACCAAAGGAAATAAAAATCATCAATTTTGTAAACATATAGATCTTTATTTAAATACAATTTTGGTAGCTTAAATGTACCCGTTTATGAACAAAAGTTATTTGTTTAAAATATCTTTATTTACATTTTATAATATCAGGCATGCTGTTTTTAAATATATTTAATTGCTTTATTGCTTATCATTTTTCTTATACTTTAAAAAAATTTGTTATTTTAAGTATGTATTTTGATTGCTAAGAATCAAATAAATGAAATTTATCATATAATTATTTTAAACAATAATTTCAAAAAATTCTGTGTAATAAATTTATGTCATATTATAATTTACAAAAAAGACTAAATTTTCTCCTCATATACAAGTATATATCTTAAAATTTTTGTAAAACTTCTTAATCTGATATGTCAAACAACAAATGGAAAAAAATCAATTGCTTATCATAAATTATAGTGAACCCATTTATATTTTAATCAAAATTAAGATGAACCCACCATGAGATATTACCCTCAAAAGATAAAGATTCATTATGGTGAAATCTTCAGTATATAAGTAGTATGAATATTACCTTCCTTTTTTGTGGGGGGGGGGATTTTAAGAAATTTCTTCTTCCACCATTGTAGGAGCAGTTTCTAAAAATTGTGATGCTGGATTCAAAAGGTTAAAGACTTTATAAATGGCAGATATGAAATTATTTATTATGAGGAAAAGCCTGTTTTTTTTTTTTGCCTTGTGAATTACAAATTATTCACACATTCACATTAACTGCTTCCAAATTAGAATATATGTTATTTAGTAGGTCAAAAATTAGTTAATAATGAATGAAAATTAAATTGGTGAATATAATTAAATATAGATAACAATGATATAAAAAAATTCTAAGTTTAAATTAAATGAAAAATAAAATTATAAAAAAATTTAGTTTAAGAAAAGGAACTTTTTATTGTGACTTTTAAATAAAGCAAAATTTGTCACTTAAATCCCACCAATTGAAAAATATACATGACATTAATAATTATTAGTCACATTACTGTTTATTAGAGCCTACACAAAAGAAAAAAAGCGATTGAAATATTTTATTCAAGAAATCAGGTACAAGTTATTTCTGAATTTACATTAAACCCCATAATTGTATTTACTAGCAATTACACTTATTGTTGCAATATGTTTATAACATACTTATTTTGTTAAAAAAAACTTATTACTGAGTAATATTGATTTGCAATTAATGTGTTGATTTAAGGGGCATTTACAATGGAGACTTCTTTGATTGGTGTTTCACATTTATTGCTGCATTGCAAGAACTTTAAAATAACGTTCTAAAATATACTTAACTTTTATGATTGAATAAAATAGAGTGGGTTCATTCTGAAACATAGTTTTAACAGTTTATTCTATTTTTAGTTTTTTTTTTTTTTCATTTTAAAGCTTTTTAAATAGGTCTTTTTAATCCTTAATTTATTCTAAATCAAAGATATATAACATTCATTCTGTGTATATTGCTCTTTTCATGTGTGCTTAACTTAAATTTTTATTAATATTCTCATTGTAGCACAAAACTTTTGAATTTATTATTTTTATAAATACTGACACATAATAAAACTGAATATTTTTATAATCGTTAATTTAGTGTTATAGTTACAATAAGAAAAAATTATGAGTCTTCTTCCTACATTTAATTAAAAGCCAGAAAAAATAGAATAGACTTCTTATAATTAGTAAGATTGTTTTTAATTGCCAAGTGTCAATTCGACAATTTAAAAACTAAAAAATAACTAATGAAACATTTTAAACGCTGAACTTAATATGATTGTTATTATGATGAACTTAATATGATAACATTGAACTCGTCATGATTAAAATTTTTAACTAACTATTTTTTACAACTGATTTTCCAGAAAGGTCTTAAAAAATTATTCTATATTCTGTGAAGCTGCTGACATTGGTTTTCTTTTCTGAATTTAGATATAGATTTCATAGTTTTAAAATCTTATTATTATTATTATTTTTTATTTTTTTTTTAATTATCTAGAAAATTGTCAAGATTTCTACATTCAACCAAAAAAATCATTTAATTTCTTTAAATTTATCTTAATTGTATTTAACCTTGAATTTTAGATTTTATTAGTTATAATTTCAGACTTAATTAATTATGATTCCTGTTTATTTAAATTGTTTTATTCTTTTTATGCAGTCGGAAGACAATAACTTTGTTAACAGGTATTCTTTAATATGCTAAATATTTCTGTTTATTAACATGTAACAAATAGGTCATTTTTGGTAACTGTTTTACCCTTTTTAAGTATTAATGACAGCCTTTCATGTTACCAAATTTTTTTTTATATATTTTATAATTAATGACTTTTATATAATATTTTTATAAAAACATTATATAATATTTTTTTAAAAATATAAATAATGCTAAATGTTTATTAAATTGCTCTTATATTATTTGTCCATTAATCTTTAATTTAATCATGTTCACACAGACATTAATTTTTATCATAATTTATAGTTATGCTTTTAATTGAATTTTCATAATTAATATCTTGGAACAAGATAAAATCTGTTATTTTTACTTTTAATATTAAAGTTTTGTAATGTTTTATTTTTTTAAAGCATTCTATTTGAATGTTAAATTGCATGAAAATAACAACAAATATATATATTTCTTATAAATTAAGAATCTATTGAACATTATTTACTTCATATTTTGAAAAATATTTTACTTATTAAATAAACAATTTTTGATTAACTAGTGTTGCTAAAAAATTAAAAATCCACACTAACATGCAATATTTGTAAATTTTTTATTCAGGAAAGATTATTTTTTTATAAATTAATTAATTATTTTTTCATTATTTCTTGAATAAAGTAAAACATGTTAAAATATTAAAATGTTGGTGCATTATGATTGTATTATAACTTCTATTTTCTATGTTACTTTAAAAATTAGTACTTTTTCTACATTTTTGTAATTTTAGTTATTTTACATAAAATATGCAATCAAAACTTACAATCAATCATATTTTTATACAAAGCTCATAAAATATGATATTAAATCATTTTGATTTTTATTCACAAAATAATGAATTTTCCCTTAATCCTTGCAAAGCTTTTTATTATAATATAATTTTTGATTAATCATAGGGGGAAAAATATTACTGAGCTTGAAGAATTACCTTTTAATATGTATGTTGATTTGGAAGTAGCACAGCTTATTAGGGCCTTAGAAAAGAAAAAGCAGAAAGCTATTTCAAGTAAAAACATATTTTAATTTCTAAGAAACAACTGTGTTTATTTTATTTGTAATTATCCTACACTTTCGCTGATCCCAAATAAATTATATTATATTTAAAATATACTTTTTCCATAAAATTAATTTTATAACAAGACTTGATTATTTTCTTATAGAATTTTCAATCTACTTTTAATAATATATTTGTAGTGAATATTATAAAAATTAAAAAGTATAATTACTTTAATTAATTATATATTTAAATTTTTTATGTTTTATACTATGTGAGTAATTGAAATTTAACTAATTTAAAAATAGAAAAGTATAATTAAAATTTAAAAATGTGTGATATTAGATAGATGTTAAATTGATTACTTTGTTGTGTATTTTATTATATTTTAAAATTTACATATTTGGATTGAATGTTATAAATTTAAAAAAAAGCAATACTGCATAAAATACATTGATAAATTTTAAAAAAGACTATAAATTGCTTTTAATTAAAACAAAGAATACATTATGCAGCATAATATAAACCAAGTATTATCACATGTTATAGTCTCTTCAGATATCAATTGAATTTGGTCATTTCTTTTGTAAAAAAAATAAATAAAAGGAAAAGGAGAAAAAAAGAAAAATGGTTTCAAATCAAGTCGAATTGTAACAAATTATGTTTATGATGTCTTGCAAATTAATTGTTATTTTTACAGTTAAATAATTATTTTTTACAATTAAGAAAAATAAAAATTGAAATGCACTATTAAACTTTTTTGTGGGGGGGGGGTTTAGTTTAATTAAGGCAATGATTTCACAAAATGAATTAAATAAGTCATTATGGAAATAACTTTTATCCGCAATATTTTTATTGACTGAATTTGTTCCTTTTTATCTTGAAGAAGGTAATTTTCTTTGAAAATTTAATATTTATTTGAAATTTTATTTAAACATACAAAATGTATCCAAACAATGTGCTTTAAAAAGTTTACTCTTCTCTCCTTACCATTATTAATATTAATGATTTACTTTATTTGTGTAATAAATCATTAATATTAATAATTATAAATAAAACAGTAATTAGTGAAAACATTTTCCCATAAATATTTTTCACAAAACAGAACTATTTGATTATTTGAAAATTTATAAGGCTTTAAAAATCTTGTGTAAGTTGATTAAGTTAAACGAACAATACCAAAGTTAGTTTTATTATTGAATAACAAAAGATAAGTCAATTTTAAATTTGATTCATTATTATCAATACTACTGTAGAAAAGTACTGAAGAGTTGAATTTATCTAGTAAAATATTTTTAGAGTCATCAATAACTTCAATAAATGTATAGTAATTGAACAACTGTTAATTGCATCTAAAGTAAACTGCTACATATAATTTTGTAAGTTTTTATTAATACCTTACTTTTTATTGAGCATTAATAGTTATTTTCTCTTTCCATAGATGATAGGTTTGTGTATGCAAAAAAGTTGAAGTATGCTCAAAATCAATTAATAAAGGTAAAAAAATCATGCTATTATACTATAAAAAATTATGCTGTTATAATATATATTAAAAAAGAATTGGAAGTTGCTGCTGCATATTAATGGGTCGTATTGAAAACATATGAATGATTGATTAAATGTAAGCCAATGTAATAAAATGTAAGCAAATCTTGTCTTCTATGAACAAAATTACATTAATTTTCTATTATTAAAAGCAAATAGCTTTTTAGTAAACATGCTTTCAGAATTCTAATTAGAAAAAAAATAATTGCTTATTAAATATATAAAGTAAAAATAAAATTTTGCTATTTTTTAAAAATTTATAGCAAAGATTTTTTTTTTTTTTTTTTTAATAGAAATGTGTAAAATGGAATTAAAATATATTATTAATTTAAGTTGCCTTTGATTCAACAAGTTTCCAAAAGTTCCTTGTCATTTTTTAGATAAAATTTAGCTGTATTAAAAGCTTCTTCTGACTTTATTTATTGGTTCATAAATTTGCATAATATCAATGTTCTCTATCACATTTTTTTTTTATTTTCATTGGTATTTTATGCTTAGCTTCATTTATTGTGTTTTAATATTTACTTGAAATAATGATTTAAAATTGAATGGTTAAAGGATTTCTTATATCATAGAAAGGTTATTATATAATGAACTTTATTTCCATTATATTGCATTATATTTTATGAAACTATTTTTGAAAGGTTTTTAAATTCACAATGATGTTTATTTGAACAAGAATGATTTTTTTTTTTATTACATAGAATGCTATTTTTTTTTTTTTTTTTTTTTTTTTTTGCTGAAAAATGCATTTAATTTCATTCATCATCATCATCTCACAAAAAAAAAAAAAAAAAAAAAAAACATGATTTGTAGGAATCTATTATTTTTTAGAATTTGTTAAATGCTGTGCAAGAGTGTTGAAATGGAACAAGCCATAGAATAATAAAAATCGATTTTAATTGACAACATGTTTGGATTGAATATTAAAACCTTTATCAGTGTACATTCTTCATTGCATGGAAAATGAGTTACTTCATACCAGGTGCAAATGATAGCGGTTGCATATTAGATTTAAGTCAAAAATGGTTCACACTTCTACAGTGAACGATGTTCTTCACAAATAGCCAAAGGAAAAATTCTTGTTGCGTTTTATCAAATGATTTGTGAAGCCCAAAAAATAGAAGCCATTTTGTCTTCCTGTAAAATAGACTGCAAACGATTTTTAAAAGATGAAATAATTATTTGTGGAAATTTTTGCACTATAAAAAATATATGTGTGAGCTACTATATAAATAAATGCAATAATTTTATCTTTACTATTTCATGAATTGTTAAACATCAAAGTATGCCAGAATTTTTATTGATGTTTTGTATTTTTCTGTTGTAGATTGGAGAAAAGCTAGGTAAATTGGACATAGAAAAAGAGAGGGCTGTTGAGAATGAAGATTTTGATTTGGCTCATGTGAAAAAGGAAGAGATGGAAAGAATTAGGTTAGATGCCTACAAGAAACTCAATATTTCTCATCTAATGGAAGTTGATGGCGTATGTACATTTGCAACATTATTAAGATATTTCACAACCATTGTACCTTTGTTTTCTTACATATACCTTCTTATTTACAGAAAGCTATCAAAGAAAATGATGAAGATAGTAAGTTTGGTTCAAATTTTATGCTTATTTATATTTTGTGTTACATATTTTTCTTAGAATATTTAGTTATTTTTTATCATATTTTTTAATATTGTTCAAGCATCAGCTTAATAAAAGGATAAAATTCTAAAAATTAAAGAATTGTAAATCAACTAATAATTTTTGTGGAGAAACTATTAAATTTTAAATTAATACAATATATTCTTTTGTGATTTCATTTTCAATCATACTAACTATATTGCCTTTTTACATAAAATGCCTGATTATAATGTTCTAAAGTGAAGGCATAAAATAATATTCATGCCTTCACATTTTAATGAAATTTTTATTTTAAATTTTATGCAAAATTTAATGCAAAAGAAAATTTAAATTTTTTTTTATTTTTTAATGCAAAAGAAAATTTTGCTAATGATATTTATTATAGCACTTTCTTTAGAGTATTTTTCAATTAGACAGATAAAGTTTTAAAAAATTTCAATAAAAGTTCTTTATCATTTTAGTATTTTTTTTTTATTAAATATAATTTTGTTATAAAATATTAGAATATATTTTTAAGTGAATACAAAAAATCCTAGATTGTAAAATTGATATAATGCCTGCTCCAACTCCAAAAAAATTATGAAATAATATCTTATATAAATATTTCAGTAAATTCATAGTTATAAAACTTATTATTTTAACATTAAATTATTTTTATCATTTCAGCTTTTGTAATTTTTTGATAAAAATAAGTGTTTTATTGAATAAAATATCTGAGCAGACTTACCATTTCAATTTATAAATAGTATTATTGAATCACTGTTCAATAAGTCCTTAATTACTAGTAATATTATTTCTACAATTTTTGATGGAATAAATCGGCGCTAATTTTATATCTTTAACAATAAGTATGATTCAGTAATAAATTTATATTAAATATAGTATTTTGCTTTTATATAAAAAAATTATAATTAACTTGTTTTACTGAGCAGGAAAGAAAATATTTAAAATGATTAATTTAATTAAATATTTCATTAAAATTCAATTAAATAAGTACTCTGAAATATTGTTTCTGTAACTTTTTGTTCCATAGACCTAAAAAAGTACATTTGACTGACATATCTCATTCTTTTATTAATTAAATAAAACAGTAAAAAGAAATGCAGAAAATTAAGAAATATATAATTTTAAATAAATAAAGGAAATTGTATGTATATCATCTTCAAAATCTGAAATCATTTTTAATTAATTACCTGTTTTGATTAACTAAAATTAAATGGATTGGATTAGCCAGAACTATTTTTGACTTATTTATATTCCTTATATAAAAATAATAAATATAATAAAATTAATGAATTAATTAAATTAAAAATCAAATAATTTCTGAAAACAGTTGTATAGAAAAAAATGTTTATCTAAAGATTTTTTAAAATAGTCATAAAATTGAATTCATTTCCTGTTTATTATTTCAAATGAAGAATTCATATTACTAGTTTGAATTTTTTATTAAATAAATCGTAATCTACTGTTTAGATAAATGTAAAATAACTTCTTTTATTTGATAAAATATAAATTATTGTGATACAATTGCTAGTATTGTAGTCTTCAATCCAGCAAGTAGTGGGTACAATTCTCATATTAAGTATAGAGATTTGCTGCAATTTTGAGATCATTATAAAATGTAGCTCTGAGTTGATTTTGCCCTTATGCAAAAATTGCCCATAGAATAATAAGCTAAACAAACATATTTAATGTGTAATATAAACTATATTAAAATTTGGTAAGTTATATAAAAACATTAATCTTATATAGGTTTTTTTTACATAAATTTACTCTTTAAAATCTCAAAAATAGATTTTTTATTTGCTTTTTGCATATATGTATTTGTCATAAAAAGTCCAAATGTGTCCTTGCCACAAAAGCCTCATTGTAGTTGCAACACTGGAAAAATAAAATGTTTATACATAAATATGATTATATAATTCAACATTAAAATAAAATAATTTTATGAATTAAAATTTTAAGAGTGTAAATTAATATTCTTATGTTGAAATATTGGAAGTAAAAATTCTAAGTTGAGTTTAAAGAATTCTTAATTCTATATATAAACATTGCTGTTTTTCCTCCAAAATTGAGATTTTTTAAATTATTTTAAAAATTTATTTGTATTATAAAGTATTTAAAATATATCAACTTTTAATAATTTATGATACAATTATAATATTAAAAAACCTCATAATGAGCAATATATTCAGATTATTTATTATGTTTGTCATTTCTTTGGGAGGAATATTATGAATGAAAATAAAAATTAAGCATTATAATATGTGACTGTAAATTTTATCTTATAAATTTTTAAATTGTTATGTAACTTGTAATTATAGTAATAAATTTAGTCATGTGATTGTGAAATTATATAATATTAATTGTAAATTTATGATTTGTTGTTTGTATTGGGATAATTATTTTACATTAATGTAAATTAAAATATGCAATAATTTGATATTCACATGTTTTTGATTTTCATACATGATTCAAATTAAATTATTACATTAAACTATTAAATATTATGTTAGGTAATATCCCTAAATTTGCAACATCCAAACCTCCTGAAGAAGTCCTTATACCAATGGTTGGAAATTATGTTAGTCCTGAGGAAAATATTGTACCAGCATTGAAAAAGTATTTTCGCAAATCTAAGAATTATTCATTTCCATCTGCTTCTTTTGCACTTTTTTTGACATCTTTTAATAATTCTAATATCACTTGTAAAGATTGCTATAATTGCCTTTTCTATATTTTGAAGTCATTACTTAATTATAAAATATCTTACCAATACAAAGATCAACACTTTTACATTGATAATATGCATTTTATTACCTTAGCAATTTATTTCTGTTGCAACACAAGCTATTTTTTTTTCCAAAAAAAAAAAAAAAAAAAAAAAAAAAAAACTTATTTTGGAACAATATTTGCATGTTTTTTTCCTGTATAAGTTAATTTTTCCAAGAAATGGGGTTTTTAATTTTTCTCTATAATTTACTAATAATAATATTATGAATAACAATAATATTATTTATTATGCAACAAAAGATAAATATTATTCATATTTTTATTATTAGATGATGTATTGTAAAACACAATAACTACAGGCTCCATCTATTCAGCAAATAAATATATCCAAGGCATTTTGTTTTGATTCAATCTTAATTGCTTTTTCTTTCTGCAGGTATTTCATTCTCACAAAGAATAAAGATTTATTTTGTTTTTCCTTTACTTTTTTTATAATTTATTAAGGTTTTTAGTTTTATGAATTACAGTATTTATTGTAATGTGAAAAATAAATGTTTCTCAATCTTTTTGTTCTACATTTTTATCAAAAAGTACTATCTTCATTGTGATAAAATTTTTCAATTCTTCATCCATGAATTTAGAATTTTTATCTCAATATCATACTAAATAAATATTTTACAGGAGTTGTTGAGTTCCCTCTACTTAACAAATGAATATTGCCTCTTTTTACAAGCTATCTTATGAAATACTTATCATTTTTACATTTACCTTTTTCACTTGTAAAATATATTCGTAATTTAGATTATTGATTATCATCAAAGTATGAAAGATTTTTTGTGTTTATGTTGAACTCCAATGTAGCATAAATATTCTAAATATTTTCTTACCTATTAAACTTCGTAATTTTTTCATTTTTTTAAATTTAATTACATTTTACTTTTATTTATATAATTCCTTGTTTTTTGTAGTTGAACCAACCTTGAATTCTGAATTTTTTTATAAAATAGACAAAAAATATTTTTTCATTTGAAAGAATCATGAAAATATTCATCAAAATAAAAAGTAATATCCTAATAAAATAATTTGTTTTTATTTGGATATATAGGGCATTTTGTATATTTTAACTGATAATAAATTTTTATTAGTTTAGTTCTATTCTTATATTTAAAACTGGAAGCTTTTCTATTAAAAAAGAAAATAAAGTTTTTTATATTTATTTTATTAATAATATTTTAAAAGTAAAATCATTTTTTAATGTTTTTTTTTTTATAATCATCAAAAAATGATTTCAACTTTTAGAATAATTCTAAATAATATTCTTTTTACAATTAAGCCTTTTTTTATGAAAAACTTATTTTACACATTTGTAAGAATAATAATATTTAGATTGTTTCTAATGCTTTATCTTAATATTGAAAAATTTAGTCATGATTTATCAAAATACTGGCGGCATTTATCAGCCAAATTTGCCATTTAATCATAAATATTTAGAAAAATAAGTTGTTTCTCATTTTGAGAGGTGTGAAACATAAATAAATTCCAGCTAGTGTCTATTTTAAAATTTTTCACGAAATACATAATTTTGAAATATCTATAAAATTAAAAAGTATTTCTTGTATGCTTTCAATAAAAAATTCTCTAGTTTCATAAACCTAAAGTTTGTGAGCATTACAATAAGATGATTCTGTAAAACGCTGAATAAAACACCATTAAGTATTATCACAAGTAATATTATCAAACTTTTAACCTTTATTGTCACATTTCTAGAGATATTTTTTGGATCATTATCATTTCTAGATTTTCTTGGATCTTTTTTGTGGATGATTAAGGATTAGTATAAAATATTAATTATTGCATTTTTATAGCTACTTTTATATCTATCATACTAGATTTTTTAAACAAATCCAGTAATGTTAGAAACTACTGTATATTAAAATTATCTCAAAAATTATTTAAAAGAGTTATTGAGTTAATTATTATTTGTTTTTTTAAACACGCATTTTATGTACAACAAACAATTCAATGTTTTATTGATATAAAATATCATCTTACTACTTGACCATCTGATGTGAAATATTCTATTGAAAATATAAACTTCAGAATCATGCTTTGTAACTCTCTTGCTAATTCATTTAAAATGTTTAGGACTCACTAACCAAATGGTAACACAATGCTCACCAGATTGGAATATCCTGGATTCAATTCCAGCTATTGTTGTTATATAGGAAATAATATAGTGGTTTGCTTTTTGCATATGAGTTTCAGAGAGGTATTAATAAATTTTCTGAACTCCTCTTGTAAAATATGCCCAATATCTATGAAAAGTCTCTCCTCAAAAATAAATATTTTATAGATGCTGAAAATATCGATAAAATAGTTTTTCACTTTTAGGGCAATTAGATTCAAAATATCTTGTTGCTTGCTGCTTAATTCCCTTAGAAGACACACTTCTCTTTTAGAAACACTGATAATCATCCAAAATATTTTCTTAAATTTATTATGTTAATTTTTGAAAATCCCTTTTACCATACATAACTAAAATGAGAAGTATAAGAGAGAGAGATTTATCTAGATATTTGTTAAAAATTTTATCTTTAACCTGCATTATTAACCATTTTCGGTGTCCAAATATGAAATTTATGAAAATTCATGTAATGATTATTTTAAATAGTTATTTACTAATATGCATTACCTTCTTTAAAAAAAAACTTTGCTCATATATTTCACATTATCACTATCACATGCATTTTATATACCAGTTATTTGCTAATGAACATCATTATTCTCAAAGTCGGGCATTTTTAAAAGTACAATAATTTATTTATGTTTTAGGGGTAAGAAAACTCAACCATCTGTATTCCCTGGAAGTGATGTTGAAACAGGTCAAGGTAATGATCTAAATTTGGGAAAGCTTACTGAGAAAGAAAGACGAGAAGCATCTTTACCCATAGAAGTTTTTGGATTACCAATGGTAATCATTAATACACATAATCTTTACAAATAAATGTTTTTTTTTTCAATGGTATGCATAATTTAGTCTTGCTCAGAAAATCCTTTTATTTAATTTCCAGTTTGTTTATTGTTAAATTAATAAATTAAAAAATAAAGTAGTATTTTCATCTTTAAAAGTGATATTTATAAAAATATTATTTCATCAAATATATCTGGAATCATAGGATTGGATAGATTCTAATTCAAAATTAAATGAATAAAGGATATTGAAAATGTTGCCAGTCTAGCAAATAGAAAATATAAGAATATTTATTTCTATGTATTTATAGAATCTGATTATTATTATATTTATAGCCACTTTCACATTGTGCTGTTTTTTTTTTTTTTTTTTTTTTAAATTTTTTACAATTCTAATAGATTTTTTAAATATTTTTAGAATCTTTAATTTTTTAATATTTCTCATTCCATAATATCATAATATTTTTAATATCACAATCAATATATTATCAATAATATTAGTAGTAGTAGTATCATTTCATATTAGTATATATATTGATATTATCATCATCATATTATTAATAAGTATATAAAAATAATTTTATATATTTATTTTCTAAAAAATTTTTAACAAACAGTGTGTATTATACCATTCTGTACACTAATATTTAGTGTATATGAAAAATGTACTTCAAAAATGTCTTATTAGGAAGCATTTATTTAATACCTTACCTTTATCATAGTTTTAAATATATATATTTTCTAAATTCTTCAGAATTTTAAAGGTAGATCTTGATGTGGCTTATTTAAATTAACATTATTTGATGCAGCTTCTTGAAATGCGAATTTTTAAAGAAAATGTATTCATTGAAAAATTTTTCTTCAACTGTTATTAATGATTCATAACAATAGTTGAAAATGTGTAACTATAAATTTTTAGTTAACAAGACATTTAAATTTTCAATTAATTCATAATTTGTTTGATTACCTAGAAAAATAATTTACTCTTCATTAATATTTTTCAACTGTTAATAATTTAAAATTTAATAAAACCTTGAGTGTATATTTTGTGAATATTTATGTGATTTTATTTATTATATAATGAATTCATTCTGCTTTATGTTAATTTAATGTAATTGAATCTCTAGGTTTATAAACTTTTATAGTTTTTAAAGTTTAATTCTATTTATGTTAAAGGTTGAGAAGATGTATTCAAAATCTTTCAACCAGAGAGAAGAGGCTATGAAAGAGCTTCAAATCTTTTTGGAGAAGTACCAGAAAAAGGGAAAATTTCATCCTCCAAATGATGTTATCAAAGCTGCAGCTTTTCTTTTGCAAAAAGCTTTGTTTGATAAAGTGTTTTCTGTAAATAAAATGTTTTTTTCTTTTTTGAAGTGATAAAAATATGTATTATGCTCATTTTTAAACTTTAATGTAGAGAAAAATATATAAAAATATTTATAGTACTGATAATTATTTTTGAAAATTATCACTCCTGGAATTTTTTATTTAAATCTTGATATATTTATTTTTGGTAAAAAAATATATATTGGAGTTTTTTTCCTCCTTTGAGATATTTTAGAGTTTTTAATGAAGTTATCCAAAAGCAAAGTTGAGTATTACTCTTAATTTTACTACTATATGGTAGCACAATCAATATTTGAGTGTTATTGTATACATAACTGATGACTAAAATAGAGATCTAGTTCAACCACAATAGCTTCATGATGATCTTGTTTAATCAGGACCAGATGTAGTGTTTAGAACTATGTGTATGAAGTGAAGTAATCACCATACAATAAGATTATCATGGTGTGCAATTAAGTGGGTGATTTTAATTCATTCTTTTTCTATTTATTTCTGTTTTCTTTATATTTTATAAAATTCACTGGATTTTAATATCTAAATATAAAATTTCTGAGTTAAAATATGCTTTTCATACATTCTTTGATGAAAATTGTGTATAATTTCAGTGAGCCGGGATGAGTTTTGTTTATGAATGAAATGAAGGCTGAAATAAATTATTTAATATGTCTGTGAAAAATTGTCTTTCCAATAGGCTCGCGAAAAGCCATACAAAGATTAGCTTTTGCCTGATTCAGAAGAAACATATGCCCATTGTTTGTCTAGTTTGCAAGAAAGACTTCTGTATATTTCAAATATGGGCTAATCGTCTGTCAAATCCAATATAAAAAAAAAGCATTTTCATTAGACCAGGCTGTATCTGCCAAAAAATCTACTCATTTAATAGATTTTTTCACTTATTACTGTTCCTGTTAAAGAATGTGAACCCAAAACATGTTCTGAAAATTAAGATTTATTTGTTTCTTCAAAAGAAAGTTTTAAAACTGAAATTCTATGGGTCCTTAAAGTTTTAAACAGTGAATTCAGCTACAGTTCTTGCAGCAGTATAAATTCTTTCTATCAAGCAATATTTCTAGACAGTGCTATTGCAAAGCAATTCTGTTGTAGTGGAAAAAAAGTGCGCTTATTTAACCGTTTTTTATAATTGCCCCTTATTTTTCCAACTTCCATGATCATATGCCGCAGGAAAAGTTGGATTGCCAGGTAAAATTTTGCAATAATGATATCGTTAAAACATTGTATTACTTGTCAGATTTTTTAGATCTCTCAACTGGAGATATTTAGTCTGATAAAATGAATGAGAAGTGCTTAGAATTATTCACAAGTGCATTACTGTCAATATTGTTGTTACTTATGACACTTGGCCCGTCTGTCTGAGACTGAGCGAATGAAGTCAGAAAGAGCACCTTCTCAAGGAGTTGGAAGTACGACTTGGTTCATAGGTGACAGCTCCATCTGTTTCTTCAAATTTAGAGATGGGAAGCCAAGGAAGACCCAAGGCATTATTCCTATCACCCCCATAGGTATTAATTTGGAATGGGAACATAGAGGACACTGCGAGCACTACACATTTTATGTGCCCCAGTCGCCATTAGCATTACTGTCAATGGAGGGTATGAATGTGAACTGGCTCGTTTTCACTAAAATAGCTGATTTTTTTTAAAAAGTGTACAGCATTCAAATTTTGTAAATTTTGAAAGCTTAGGTTGTTATACACATCTTGAAATAATTAATAAATAGGAATCTAATGATGATGTTTAAAAACTCTAAAATTACCCATTTTTTTTTATACAGTATATAATACAGTAATGTAAAAATTTTGTATTTTTATTTACTGATTTTGATTATTTAAATAAAATTTAAGTTCTTGTTTAATTACTGATGTGGTTGTAAATTCATTGATGGCTTTTGAAGTATTCATTAAATATATTTCTAACCTAAGTAAAAAAATTGTCCCTTTGATTTTTACTATTATTTGTTTCTATTATAAATGTTGCATATGTATAATTATTTGTATATTTTATTAAGAGCAATTGATAAAATGAAAGAAATTATTTAGCATGGATGTCATTCTTGGAAAATTTTTTAAATTGACTCCTTGTAAACTCCTAGAATTTGTAACTTTGAAATATATACGAACCCTGATATATATTCATCAACATCATTACTTTCCCCTTATTTAGATTATTTATTTGAAATGTCCATTTATATATATGATTAAATGATGTTAAGCATCTTGCATAACTTTCACTTCTAGTCTTTTGCAGAAAAGGCTGATATTAAACTATTTCTGCATACCTGAATGTACATTTTACAAATTTAATTTATATATACTTTGTAAAAAGATATGCTCTAAGAAATATATAAAAGTGAAATATAATGAAATTTAGTACTTCTAATGTTATGCTATTTTGTGACTTTTTGAAGGAAAGTCTTCATTAAAAATTTATGTTAAATAAATAATCAGCATTTTTATTTCAGTTTAGACTTAATTACTCTGAATTCTTCTAACTTATTCATTCTGAAAAGCAAATTTATCTTTTTTTTTCTGAATTTATCATTATTTCACATGTAATATTTAAGTAATCAATGTAACATGCAAGGCTTGACGTATTTTGAAAGTGTCGTTTTGAAATATATAGTATATTACAGTATAATTATTCTGTTCTGAATAGTGTAAATTTAAACATACATGCACATTTTACATTTTGCTAACTATAATCATTAAAATGTTTATTAATTTCTTAGATTTATTCATCAGCTTTGAACATTCTGGCTTACTGCTTCCAATCCTTCATTCCTACTCATCAGTAAGTGTTTAAACAAATTTATTTCTAATTTGCGAAAAACAGGTTACATAACAAATGTAACTTACTTGTATTATAATGTATCACATTGTTTTTTAATTAACCTCATTGGTTCTGTAAATCTTAATAGAAATTAAAAATTTAACTTTTAGTTTTTTTTGTTTTGTTTTTTTTAAATGTTATATAGTTTTTGTTAATATTTTTATATAATATTTCTCTACTCAGGAAAATATTCTCATAATATTCAGGAAAATATAACTTAGGAATAATATTCAGGAAAATTTCTACTCATCAAAATATTATATATTTTTATATATAATATTTTTATTTAAATTAGTTTTTTTTATTTCATAAGTGCCAAAGTAATCAACTATGACTTTTTTAGTTTTCATGCGTTTAAGTACATAAATACCTAATATGAGTCTAATGTGTGTAGGTTCAAACTATTCATTTAATGAGGGACCAATTATTGAGCTTGAAACAATTCAGTCCAAGTATTCATATTCGAAGGCTGCTTCAGTTTGACCATATTTAATGAAATCTGTATGTATAAAATTGTACATATGTAACATATGGAAGGTTTCATGCCAAAACCTTCCAAGATATTAAAATCAACTCATCAACATGTATTTTAGATTGTTTCAAGAATAAATAGTTCAGTTTCACATGAAAATTATCTGTTAAAATAATACAAAATTGCTTAAAACGGGCAAATAAGTTGAAAAATGGTCAAAGTCCATTGATAAAATTCTCCAAAATAAAACATAACTTTTCATTTTGTTTTGTTGATAACTGTGTGAATATTATTATATAGGTGATAAAGGATTTATTTGTGGTGAAAAGGCTATAATTTTAAAGTATTTTGTTTATGCATGAGAGATATGTAAAAAAAAACCCCATAAATTCACTATGTTTTTATATTATATTCCAGCTGTTAGAACGAGTTTATTATATTCCCAATCAAGTGAGGCAGTATGAGGTTGATACCAACTGAAAATACAAAAAAAAAAAGCAGAAAAAAATTTGTGTCCTTGTATGTTAGCTATAGCTATGCAACATACTTTTTCAAAAGAGAATTTGGAAAAAAATCGCCATGTTAACAAAGCATTTTGTGTTAGTATCAGCGATTCAAGAACATTAATTGCTTGCTACAAAATATATGGAATGGGTTTCATTATGAATGTCATTTTATGTAAATACATGTAATATATTTTAAGACTTAACTTTTCAAAATGGAACAATCATTTATGGTAGATCTGTATGTTAGTAGGAATAATTCATATATGTGATTTTAATATGTTATTGTAAAAGAAAAGTATCTTACTGAAAAAATGTTTGTTAAGATATTTATATTTATAATGTTTCAGAGTATCAAAGCCGGAAACAACATTTCTTGTTGAGCAGAGCATGCCTGAAATAATTACAAAGCTGGGTGATACTGTAAATGTTATTCATAAACTTATATAGTGATTTCTTTAAACAGATGAACTAAAATATGTATTATGAAACATACTTATAGTTCCCTAATCTTGACTATTTTTACAACAGGCACCAAGATTAAAGAATGCTTCCATGGATTATTTGACAAGTCAGCTTCCGCATTCTGAACTTGAGGTAATTTTAATGAGTGCAATTCACGAAAACGATAATGTATATGTTATACCAAAATATATCGATATTTTGTTGTTGACAGCTGAAAATATGAAATTAACTTTTAATTATCTATAGAAGTTTGATGACTTTATTGAAGGTAAGCTGTATTCATTTTTCTCAAGGGGATAAAGTTAGAAAACTCCCAAAATCATTCTGTCTGATCTTGAGAATAGAAACTAAATACAACATCCATTTCTCATTGTTTGATGTTGTCTAGCTTGTTGCTTTCTACTTTGAAGAGTACTTCAGTACATTTAGTTTTGCAATAGCAGATACCCCAATAGTGGAAAGTTATATGAATATCATTTCTTACTGTTATTTAGAAAGGCTTTCAAAATAATATACCATTTTCATGTATTACAAAGGAAAATAAAAGAATCTAATATTTATTCTAATAGATATAAATGCTAAAAGTAAAAACTCAATGTATATATCTTGATTTTAAAATAAGGACTGAACCTGGAAATTTCTACTCTGAAATGTATAATCCTATCATCTGACTTTATGTGACCCCTTAAAATACTACCAGCACACATGCCTTAATTTCATGTGATAATTTTTTTTTCTCTACATTTCTAATGTTTTGTTCCCATTGTTGGTATATTTTTATTGGATAATGTCACCGCTGAAAATGCTGTAAGACATTTGAATTGTTCTGCCATGCAAAAGAACTTTTTTGTAGATGGTGGGCCTTATTTATCTGTTACAGGGTGGAAAGTGAGAAAACACCCAAACTCCTTCTCTTTGCATGAGAAAAGCAAAAATTTCCTGCTATATAAAGTCAGGATTTAAACTTAAACTTTCTATTTAAAACTACTTATATGTATTTAAATGAACCACTAGTAGTATCAAAACATGAGAAATACAAAGAAGACATTATCAATCAAAACTATTATGCCAAACTATGGTATGTGTGTACATATTTAAAAGTAAGTAAATATTTCTAATTACTTAACTTATTCAAAGCTGATTAATTAACCTTCACCAAAATTACATTCTTATTTCTGGAAACACTTCTAAGCATAAATTTTGAAAAAATAGCAAAAAAACCCGTAAATGCTTTACTAACCTATAAATTGTATTTATTTTCAAATAAGCATGAGTTTATTTTCTGCCAAATGAAGTTTCTTGCTGTTGGGGACACAAAAGTCTATTGATATCAACATCAAAATTATCCTATATGAGTGTGATGCTCTTGCCCTTACAAGATTCACTACTCTTGGTAATCCATATCCTAAAGAGTTACACCTAAACTCCATTGAGGACCTATCAGACTTTATAAACAAAGTAGGTGATCCAAGACAATGGAACTAGAAAAAAATTGGGCTTGGAGCATGGTACAAAATGCAACAATGCAGAGGTACCACATATCTGACAAGCTCAAGAAGAAGAAGAACATCAAATTTATTTACTTTTTCAAATTTGGATTTCGTGTTTTTGATTATGTTCTTATTTCAAACAAGGAAATGTGTAAGAGTCCCATACTTTTTAATATAATCTTGCAAGGATTTAAATCTTGAAAATTTAGTTACTTACAGATTAAATTTTAAGTTATAGAAATTTTGTAGACCTGAAATTTTAACTTTTTAATGTATATTTGTCATGATTGAAAAAAAATATTTTTAATAAATAAACAATTTAAAATTTAAGTAAAATATATTTTTGAATATTATTTTACAATACCAAGTGAATATGTTCAATTGAAAAATATTAAACTGGGGTTTGTCATGTGTTTGACAAATGTGAAAATTTGAATATTTTTTATTTTCACTTTTAAATCTTGATTTAAGGAAGTAATTTTTTCTAAGCTAATAAAAATCATTAAACTGTAAATGTTTCATAGATTGTGTTGTCTGATCCTTGTGTTACTGCATTAAGCATTTAAGTAGAATTTGAATATATTTTGGTAATCTTAATTCTATTTTTATATTTGATTCCCTAAATTCTATCTTATATTTTCAGAATTTGCAAATAATTCCTGTCTATGTGCTGAGTCCACTTCAAAACAATCCAAATGTCCGATTGGCTGTTGGGAGGTGTGAGCTTGTGGAGAAGCTTGTTAAACTGTATCCCCCTAAAACTCACAAGTAATTTTATTGTGTCATTAGTTCAGTACTTTTTTTTTTAATACATACTATGATTTTTTTCATTTAAAAATCTGATTAATTATGGTTGCTGTTTCTTCACTAGTATATTTTAAACTGTACAACTGTTATTTATAGTTTCATGATTATATGTCATGATTATAAATATAGAAATTCATTTGAATTATTTTTACCCAAATAGCTTAAAATCTATTGTAATACATTTTCATACCCACCTTGTAAATTGCCTTCGGGGAACATTTACCATTGATAGTGGGCCGTATTCATGTGTCGCAAGGGGGGGAAACTTAAAAAACTACCATGCTCCCATACTGACAGATGCATATACAGAAGGCAAAAATGTAACAGCCATCTCTCGTTGGTCAACAACTTGAATCGAAGATGGGATCTTTTGTTCTGTTGAGCACTGTAATTTCACTAGACCATGTTAAGCCTCATTTAAATTATTTACAAATTTAGAAAATATTAAGGCTCTATAATTTAATTTTTTTTTGTATTATTTTTACTTATTACATTAAATTTTTAAATAAAATTATAAAAATTCATATTAAATTTAAGAATTACTATAAAATATTAACTTTGTATTCTTGCCTAATTGTGGATCGAGAGCATCATAATGTTTGTTGTTTTTACACCCACATTTTCTTTTCTGTATTTTCTTTTTTAAAGTTATCAAATAATTTGTAATAGGTTTTTAATTTATTGAGTATGCATAAGAGATAGCTGATTATTTTAAGTTGGTGTAATGAACTTAAATAGGAAGGCACAATCCATATGCTTATCTTTAATGCATTTTTCTTATTCTTTGAATTATTCAAAATGTTAAGTGATTAATTGAATTACATTCCTTTTGTTGTTTTATGTTTTTTATGTGAAGTGTTTCATAAGTTTAATGTAATTTTTATAGAAACTACTCTATTCTTCTGTTTTGTGCTTTATGAATATTACCATGTTGAGTTGTATGTGTATTTGGTTTGAAATTCAATTTCAAATATTAATCACAATTGAATTAATGTGCAAAATATACTTTTGAGTGACAAAACAAACCATACAAAAGTCTATGCATTTAGAGACATTCTGAAAATTTCAATGTATTTTAAAATTATATTTACACAATATTTGTCTTGACATACTCTAAAAACAATAAATTTTATTATCTTTTCAAATTATGTAGTTCTCAGTCTGAGAAGAAATATATTGTACTAAATTTCATTTCATTTATTAATATCCCCAGTCCAGTATCTATCTAATTGAATAAAAATATTTTAATCTTATATTCGCTTTATAAAGTCCAATCAATATTTTTTTTTTACTTTTCTTTCAGCTCATTAGGCTTAGGGAAAGTGATGCCCTTCTTGGTGGATGCCTTGCAGCACCCCTCATCATCTGTTAAAGGAGTTGCAGAGAGAATAGTTCTTCATCTTTACGAACAAAACGGGAGTAAAATCAGAAAACACATACCCTTTGATTCCGAGTCTTCTAAAAGAAACATAATGCATCGTCGTTTGTTTCAAGAGTTTGATAGGATTGATAAACAAGTTAGTTTTCATATTAAATTTAATTTTAAATTATTCAGTTTTATAAACTAAATGAATGGAATAGTTTATGCCCCAACTAATGAAATAATAGTTGAAATTTTCTTTTAAAATTTAAAAATATTTTTTATAATTTATTAATATATATTGCTGAGATAAATAGATAGCAGCAAATATTAATGATTAATTGCTTGTTTTGTTGTGTACCTGTGTTAATCAAGCTAAATGGTTATCATTGTAGTCCATACTTCAATATCTCATGGATTTGATTCGCACCACAGTCATAAATGTTTGCAGCTCACTTTAAACTAGAGCCTTCATTTGAAAAGTGACAACAGCAAGATAAACAAAACAAACCTATATATGCATCAAATTCAGCTCTTCAATGTGCCGCAGATTTTCATAGTCTACTTATTAGATTCTGTTATTACCTATCAACAATAAGATCTTTGACACAATCGATCTCACTTTTTCCTAATCATAAGGGGGATGTAGTTGCTAGTTAAGCTACTGTGGCATTCACCAATTTTTTTTATACCAAAATAAAGTAATTGTAGAAAGTTAAATGAAATAATTCTAACAAAATATGAAATAATTTAGGATAGAGAAAATCCTGAGAAGTTATAACTTTGATATTGAAATTAATCTTAATCATAATGTATTTCTTATGAAGTAATGCTACTAATTTAATAAAAATTTTATTTTAATTCATGTGGCAAACTTATCATAAACACAGTATTTAGAAAATATTCTTTGTTATGTAGTGTTTTCAGAGTATTGAAATGTGAGAAGTTAATTTTTAAATTTAAAAAAACTTGAGGCAAAGAATATTCATTTTTATTAAAGAAATTAATTATCTCAGTTTATTCAGAATGTAATTATGCTTTAGTCAACAGTTTATAGTAATAAAAAATTAGTTAGACATTTTTTAATCTTTTATTATTTTTAATTTAAAGAATATTGTATATATTGTGAATTTAAAGAATAATTATTTTCAGATATAGTTATTAATTTAAAGAATAAGTATTGCAAAAAATGAATTATTAATATAAATATAGTTTATCAAGAAAAAGTTTCTTTGTGAAAAATGTATTTATTATAATCTTTAGTTATTCACATTTATAAATTGATGCTGCTAATTTATTTATGATGTTGTTTTTTAAAAATAATTACTGTAAAATAATTATAAAGGTTCTTTTAACTTTATAAAAATGTTAATTTAGTTTCCTTGCAATGAAATTTTGCAATTACTTAAAAATATTTCAACTACATTTAGATGCTAAAACAATCTAAAAAATTCAAAATTTTGTATATTTGGTGCAATAGAATATTAGCTTATAAAAATTGACTTTTCTAAAAGTAAGTAAGAAATTCAAAATTATGTTATCCTTCTATAAAAATATGCTCATTATAGTTTGATCTTTTGTATGTATATACACCATTAATGTAAATTAAGAACATTTAATCAATAAATTAGTACTTAATATTTGAGTCATATAAAGTTAAAATAAATTATCATTAAAATTATACGCTTAAATTATTCTTGTTGATATTTTATACATTATAATCATAACATAACTTTATTTTACTATTTTCGTCTTTACTTACTCATAGAAAATAATAAAATACTGTTAACTATGTTTTCATCTTGCTAGGAATAAATTCCTCAAATTCAATGAAAGTTCTATTTATTCTTTAATATAATTTATCGATATTATTATTATTTTAGATTTGTGTGCAATTTTACATTTAACCTTCTCATTTCTTATCTGTTCTGTTAGAAGCATCAGAAAGGAGGCAATACTTTGCAGCCTAAAATTGGAAAAAAAGTGTCCATGCCAGTACAGGATAAAAAACGCTCAACTGAAGAAGATTTGTTGAAGTAGTTATAAAAAGTTGAAAATTTTGAATCATGTGCTTGTAGAAGACAGTTTAATTTTGCTAAATTTCTTTATTAATTCATAATTAAGTTAGATATTATGTATGTGTGTGTTACTGTATTTAATATTGTATTTATTTACTGTATACTGAATTTGTGTTTGTAGAAGGCAACTTAATTTTGCTAAGTTTAATTAATTCATAATTAAGTTATATATTATGCATGTTACTGTATTTAATATTGTATATATTTAGTGTATCCTGAATTTGAAAGCTAGAACATATACAGCTTTCTTTTTCATTCATGTTCATACAAATGTTCAAGAATCAGTTCTGGGAAATATTTTAAGCAAAAAGAGGTATCATAACAAATTATGTTTCTATAAATGAACACATTTGTTTTTAAGTAAATGCTATGTGTATATATTTTATTGTTAATAATCATTAAAGTTCTTGAATAATGTCAAAATATTGTCATTTTTTTTATAATTTGCCACTGCTAATTTACTATGGAATTCAATCAGTTTAAAAACAAACTGAATGCACATTTGTATTCAATATTAGCAATAAACTTCTATGAATTGAAGATTTGTGAAACTCGTTTTTAATATATAAATGGTGTGGAAAATTATTTTAACTTGATTATTTGCATGGGTCATTTTTGTTGGAATTTTGATCTGCAGAATTTTAAAGTATTAAAAATTCATTTATTAATATCAAATCATATTTATAAATTGTGTTAAAAAACATAAAAGCAAAATATTTTAACAGCTATAGTTGAATGATTTGAAAAAATTAATGTATGTGTGATTATATATAAAGAATATTGTAATTAACTATATCAATTTTATCAGGAATAATTTTTTTCTACTTTTTAATTTGCTTGTTTTTTAATATATTTGTAATTAATAGAAATTAAATTTATTTGACCATGTTTGATTCTTTTCAAAATTCATTCTCTTATTTTTTTAATAACTTTAATTTTTCAGCTTTTGATAATTGAGTGGTTTAAACTAAATGGTCTTACTAGCATTTGTTTTCAAATTTAAAAATAATTACTAATCTTCAGCAATAATAATTGCAAACATTTTATCATCAATTAGAATTTCTTCTTTCATTCTGTATTAGATTATAATTTATAAATGACTTTAAATTTTCAGTATATTTTTTTTTATAGTTTTCAGTTTAAATTTTTTTAGTCAAATGAAATAAATTGTATTTTTTATCACAGATAAGAATTTTTAAATTGAAAAAAAAACTCTCTTTTACTTGCTTTTGTTTACTTTTTTAAATTCATTTAAAATTGCTCTAAAAAATTAATAAAAATAATTATTTTTGCAAAATAAGGTGTTACTAATCTTTTCTTCCATGAAAATTTTGGAATTATGAGGAATTCAAAATTTTCATCGCTAGATTTTTTTTTTTTTTTTTGAATTAGATAATAAATTGTACTCATCATATGTAATAATATGATATATTTAAACTGTGAAAAAATAAAAATCGTCAAAAATCATTATGAAGCAATAAATTTGTAGAATTACAAGGAAAACAAAATTTTATTTGTTTAGTTATCCAAACAAATTAAAAATTTCTCTCAAAAAGAAAGAACTCTTACAAAATGAAATGTAGAATTATTATGTACATATTTTTTTCACTGTATTTCAGTTTAGATTTATGACGAGTTAAAAATTTTCATCTCCAAATTATTTTTAATTAAAAGGATGAACTTTCTTTCCATTATTGAAAAATTTTAAAATTGTGAAGAAAAATCGAAGTTTTAGTCATTTTAATTTCATAGTGATGAAAAGTTACATCATCTAAACCCATATTGTTAAAATTATCCTTAAAAATTCCAAATCTAGATTTTTTTCTCTGCCACTTTTAAATGCCATTTTTCTGTCTTCAACCATTCATCTTTTAAAAATATTGTAATTTTTTTAATAAGAATTTTGTTTCAAAGCAATAATGTAAATTTCGTGATATTCTAAACAATTATTTTCAAAAGAAAATTTTGAAAATTAGTATTTTCTTTACTATTGGAAATTCAAATTATCAAATAATTTTCATTGTTCAAAATCAAAATTGGACTGATTTGACAACTACAGTGGTAAAATTTGTCCAACAGCAAGCTGAATGATTAACGCTGTGGTCTTCAGTTCACATTTCGTAGGTTTGGTTTTCACCTCGATATTTATAGTGGTTTAGAATACACTTCTTAATTTTCGAATGAGACATGATAAAAAAAAAAAAAATCCTTATTTATAATTCACCTGACAAACCAAAGTGAGATTTGTTCATCATCCTTAATAAATAGCTATGATAAGTCACCATAATTAAATGAAATAAACCAATCCTTTGAAATTGGCGACTCAATACTACTTTTAAAAGAGCTCTTTTCCAAAATTAAAATTGAAAACTTTCGTTTTTTTTTTTCTTCTCCCTTCATCTATCATAGTTCGCAATTTGAATCAGTATTAATTTCCATATTTTATATATAGATATCAGGACAAAATTGCAGTTTGATGAAATAATACAAAATAATCTATTTTTCTTTTAACATTAATATGAAAAATAAATTATGCAAATAACTAAAATAAATGGTTAATTTTATTGCATAGGGTGTCAAAAATTAAAATTACATGCTTTTTCTTTTCAATAAATTTTCAAATACAATAACAATGGAAAAGAATGTGGGACCTTTTATTTTTAAAATAATGAGTTTCTTTCCAATGAATTTTAATTTAAGATTTTCATGTTTTAATGAATGATGACTTTATCTCAAATTGTAGGAAATGATTGGGGAGTTGAATTTTTTTCCCACTGACAAATATCAAATTTTATTTGCAAAAATTTCGAAAATTATCTGTTGATTTCTTGAAAGTTGTCGAAAATTACAAAACATAATTTTCAATTTGAACTTTTGCTTTGGTAGATAAAAATAAATTAACTCCCATGAATATGGGTCTATTCTTTAATCATGAAAAAAGGAATCATTACTTTATTACAAGCTCTTGATACCATGAAGAACTTATAATGAAGTAATGAATTTTAGAATTATTGAAAAACAAAATTTCATTTGCTAGTTTAATCATTTTTAAGGGAATCTAATTATCCAAACCTATTTTAAATAGTTTCTCAAAAAATAATATATTAGATATTTCTTCTCGCAAAAGGAAATATAGAATTAGATTATTATCTTCATTCTGCTTTTCACTTCATTTCATATTCATTTTTTCACTTTGACATGGAATTTCATTAAGAAATATTGTTTTAATAATGATTTTTCACAAGTTTTCTTTCATTTATAAATTTGCAATCTATTAATATCTCGTTTCTTTTGTAACCGCTTAAAAATATGTTCCTTATATTTTATTCAATTTATATTTTCTCATTTGTTGTCATTATACTAATAATCCTAAGCTTACAACTTATTATTAGTAAAATTGCACTGTTCCCTGCTTTTCATAAAAATCTCCCACAACATAATTGTTAACATAAATGATATATGTTAGCACTAATTCTTAACATATTTCTGTGTATTGATAATCCAAGAAAAAAAAATTGCTTGCTTGATTATTATTCAATATTTCATTCATGGTTGGAAGAATAATAGTTCTTGTAAAATTTCAAAGTCATAATTATAAAACATTGGAAACATTTCGCGAATATTTTTCTGTAAAGCTTTTTAAAAATTCATCACGGCAAAAAAATAATTGAAATTTTTGAGTGATAGTAAAAAAAAAAAAACATTAGTAAACATTTACTTTGATTTTTCTTTAAAATTATTTACAAAAATTCATTATAATTGAAAATTTGACAAGTATTGAAATTTTGTAATATTTAATGAACAATGATAAAAATTTGGCAAATGACATTTTGCTTTATTTTTTCTATAACAATGTGATTCATTTCTGGTTGAAAAATTAACATTTATAGAAGTTT
>JAPDSC010000400.1:0-10295 GCA_026290005.1 Latrodectus geometricus
ACACACACACACACACACACACACACACACACACACACACACACACATATATATATATATATATATATATATATCTGTCATTGTGAATAATACTTCAACATATTTAGAAAAAATTCTAAAAACTCATTCTAAAATTACACTCACTAAAACTATAAAAAAATTTTGATAATTTTAAAAAAACAAACACTAAGCTCTGAAATAAACTTTATTGAAAATGTACATTTAAAATTAATTAAATTCCTTCAAAATTAACAAAAATTTTTACAGAAATTATTTAAACTGTTTTTGACAGAAAATAAAGAAACTTTTATTTAAATTACATCGAAATCAATAATTAACATATGGAATATTTAAAATTAATTATTGCAATGCATATTTCAATCTAGTTTTTAAATTATTATTTCTTCATGATATTTTCATAAGAATTGCATAAGAAATGAAATAAAAGCATCAATAAGAAGTTCCATATTTTAAATAAAATTTTATATTCATATAGTCCACTTCTACAATAATAACAAAAATAAACAATAAAATTATTATCAGATTAACTAAGTGAAAAGAACTAAATCAATATCCTAAACTTAATAATAACTAAGAAGGGACATGCAAATAATCTTACATTTACAAATGCTGTCTGAAAGCAGAAAAGATAAAGGCAAATTCCATTAGACTTTCAATTATTTCATAGAACATCCCTATTTAAATGAAGGCAAATAAGATTCAAAATGATGAAATGAAAAAAAATTAAAAAAATATTCGCTAAACACGTGTAAACAATCTGAATAAAAATAAAAACTAAAATAACTAAAAAAAATCTTTTTAATGTCACATTAAATTTAGAATTAAAAATCCACAACAGCCTTTGCATTCATGCCAATAAGGGAGGAAAAAATTACAATATAAGTTTTCAAATAAATATTCTATAAAATATGTTAAAAGTTCCCATGCCTTGATACCATGCAAACATTACTGCTTAGTTAAAATGTTAAAAAAAAAAGGGGGAAAAAAGAATCCATTTATCTTAAAAGAAATTTTACCCTTTTTTTAACATTATTATACACAAGCATAAATAAATATGAAATAAACTTATTTAAAAATTACTTTATTAATTACACACATATACAAGATTCTCATAATCATGCAACTTTTATAATACAGAGCAATTACATTAAATTAATTTGAATAAAGATATTAAAGCAAGTATTTTCTATTGCATAAAAGCATTCAATTTTACCAATTAGAATTTTTAAAACTTAAATCAATGTCAATTATTATTGCGACCATGTCTTATTGACACCTTAATGCTTTTTTACCTTATTCCTGAAAGTGTATGTATTTCATTTTCTTAAGATAAAAATTCATTTTATTAGCATCATTTTTATTTTCTGACATTCATAAGTTTGAAGTTATATAATTTATGAGATTAAATACTAACACCAACTTAATGAAAATAAGCATTAAATTTCCTTAATAAAATAATTTATATTAATATAAGAAATAAAGCAAATTTATTTAAAGGAAAGTAAATCATTAACTTATTTTTCATTAGCATAGTACTACTTAGAAAAAAACCAATTCAAATTAATGTTTTAATTTTTTAATAAATTAACAATGAAATTATTGACATATAATATTTAGTAACTACACTGGTGTGCAAAACTTAAGCATTTTAAGTAAATGACCATGAAATTGCAGAAAAGGTGTTGAGCACAATGAACATGCAATTCAGTAGAAAGGTTATGTATAGGCAAATGTGAGGGAAAAAAATGTCACAAGCAATGTGAGTGTATGTGAAAAATATGTGAAGAAAAAGTGTTCAACTAAAGACTACAATAAAAAAAGAAGAAAGACACAATTAGAGAAATTTGTTGCAAGTGTAAGTGAATGCTTTCAACTTCACTTAATCAATAACACTTAAAAAAATGATCTGTATGACATCACATGAAAAAAAATTATAGGTTGTTTGGTTGGTTGGGTTTTGTGCAGCAAGGTGAAACAATGGACAAGCTGCATTGAAAAAATTATAGGAAAGCCAAAGGAGAGGTGTAGTGACCAGTAAAGTTAATGAGTTTGAAATCAACAAGTGACAATTCATGCACTTGAAAAGCCTTCTAAACCACTGAATAGAAAACTCGACAGTGGCCAAAACAGGGAAATAACTGCAGTGGCTGACCCATATTTTGTCTTGAAGGCAAAAAAAGCTCAAAACTAGTCAGAACTTACCATTGCTCAGTTACTGTGTGAAACTGCAACAATGTAAGTGTTGCAGTTTATTGTATCCAAACATCTACAAAAAGGTATCTACTTATTCACCCAGGCCCTGAATGCTGCATCCCTTTTCCCTTTAAAGTTTCGCTCCCATTTACAGCAATGTAAGAAATACAAAACTGGACATCTCAGAGTTACCAAACGTTTTAAAGAGAATTGGGCCTCAGTTACATTTCAGTAGCATCACAGAGAGCATAATGGTAGTCATAGAGTTGTCTTCTGGGGAGGCATGTTGAACAAATGGGCTAAGTTCCATATTTTTGGCATAAATTTTCTAACCAGAAGTCACTATTGTAAAGAAGTAATCAGTTTCTAGGTTCATTGGAGCAGATTCTGCTCCTATGGATTACAATATATGGCCAAACTGAGCTCCAGCTACCCAATACATACTGGAAAGAAAATATATAAATCAAATGAGTTGGCTAGTGTACTCGCCTAATTTAAAGTACCCAGAATATGTGGGGGAATGCTTTAAGCAGATGCCTTGCAGCATAATTACATCTATTAGGGAACACTCAATTACTGAAACAGATGCTGATTGAGGAATGGGCACTCTTATCTCAAGAATTGTTGGGCATTCTAGTTCTGAATATGGAGAGATAATGAAAAGCTACTATTGCATCAAGGGGGAGACATATCCTACACTACGGAATATTTGCTTGTGATACTTTCTCTTGAACAAATGTGTGTAACAATACTATGAATTCAATATATCAATGATACTATGAGTCTTTTTTGTTTGACTTCTTACTGCATGCATTATTTCCTTTATGTACAACTATGCTAATATCATAATTTAAAATACAAATATACAGTCTTTCATTTCTGATTTTCATATCTCTCAGATGTTTTCTCAGGAAGTTATGAAAAAGGAACATCTATTGCTTAAGTTTTGCACACCAGTGTAGAACTTAAAAATCTCATACCTATATCAAAATAGATTATGAATCCAATGTTACGTAATGAATATTGCTCATGTGCTTTAATATAATCTTTTTTCTTTCATCCATATTTTTATGCATGATTACTCTTGAAAGGTATTTTTCCACATACTTTAATTCACATAACTGCTGATTTTTTATGTACATATATATATACCAACATGCACATTTTCATTCAAACAAATATTTTTTAACATTATACGCAAATACAAAGCTAAAATTCCTGATATTGCAAGCATACAATTTTGTTTTACATGTTTTTAAAAGGTTATGCAAAATATTGTAAGTTAAAAAAAATGAAGACATGTCAAAATTGCAAAAGATTAAGTTATTTCTAAAACTTACTTGCAAAAATTTGAAAAAGAATCTTTACTAATAAAATTAAGGTATTTATGATAAATATTAAATTAAAATTTAAAACAAATTCATCTAAACTCAAAATGAAGTTTTAATATGTTCCCAATGACTTAAATAAATGAATGATAGTTTTACTGATACAATATATTCAAATAGTTAATAATAAAAGAAATCATTTAAGTATAAAAAAAAACATACAAATACAGAGTGTATAATAAATGCTAGGCTCTTAAGAGACAAAACTAATTTTTAAAAAAGTAATTGAAAACAAATCACATAAGAAAACATAAAAACAAAAAGTGATTAGAAAGATCTTTATCCCTTTACATAACACACATATTATTAAAACTTTCTGGAAAATCAAGTTCACACTTAATGTTAATTTTGCAAAAGTTATTTCGCACAAAAAATTTTCAATCAACTATTTTTAAAAAGACAAAAAACAATTAAAGTCTATAAAAAGACTATAAAATTAAAGTACTGTTGGGAAACAATTTAAATTATGTATTTATAAATAATTAACAATATCGATTTCATAATTATTTTTGGTTTCTTTTTTCAAAATAGAAAAGTATAAATTTTTATGAATTTTAAAGATATCTTTAACAGAAGTTGAAAAGGAATTTTACATAAATATCAATTTATAACATTTATTTTAAGTAATCATTTACATAATATATATATGTGTGTGTGTGGAGAGAGAGAAGGGAACAAAAAACTAAATATGAATAAGTAATAGACAAGTATTCGCATTAAGATGTCCTAGAAAATCTTCATAAGAAATTTTGCACAAAATTGTTCACTAAATTCATTTTTATACTATTAAAAATATTTCCAATGTATAATTAATATACACATGAAAAATACTAGCACAACCAAAGCATACAGATATATAAGAATGAGAATCAGATTGGATAATGACAAAAATTAACATTGAAAAAAACAACAACTTACTATAATTAAAAGAAGTAAAATGAAGAAATGAAAATAAATAACAAAGTCAACTTGTTAACTCTGAAAGCTGTTTAAAAAATGTCACAGCAATAACTATTCAATTCTTTTCATATCCATAAAAATGATCATCGCTTTTAACTTAGTCTTATTAACTAATTTAACATAAAAATACATTACTGGCTTGTAATATTTTGCTGAAATATTATCAAAATCTTTCAAAACATTTTGTATTTAACTCAAAGTTGAGCTTTTTAGCTAAACATGTTTTCCCCAACATTTAGAAACAAATACTTTATTGGACCAATTTAAAAGCTAAAATTAGTTCTTTAATAAAAAATATAAATGTTTAATAATGATATTAATATAAGATCAATAAAGTATATAGAAATAGAGACTTTTACAAAATCAGATACAAGATATGTCAATTTTAAGATAATTTATCAGGATATAACAGAAAAAAAGTTTCTCATTGCACTAATAAAACTCAAGCAAAATGACAGGTAAACAAGAATTATTTATTACCTGTGAAGATAAGCAAGAAATTTCAATGTTTCTTCATAATATAGAAAATGACTACCAGTTGTACATGCAGCTTTCAATACACTTGGCCACAATCCTTTGTATAAACCTAATATACCTTCTTCTTTAAGTATACAAATAGCGCAATGTATTAATCCACTATAATGACGTACTGCTCCAAACTGTTTTCTGGCCACCTCAAACCCTTGAACTTGTATTCGTTTCTTTATTAAATCCAAAGGATATATAAGCATTTTAGCCATTGATCCTGATGCAGCACCACAAAAACTACTTTGGAAAACAGCTATATAAAATGAGGATTATTGTCATGCAATGTAGCAATTAATACAGAAAAACAAAATCCTAATTATTTAGGATAAAACTTTATGAAATTAAAATATTTTTATATAAATAGAATTAAAAGGTATATCAAAAGATAAAATTCTGGTATAACTGTTTTTTTAAAATAATAATAATAATACATTAAAGAAAAATACTTTTCAATTAATATAACATTAATACTAACTTTTCCAAAAGTATTAAATCAATACATAAAAAAATTTAAAGCTTATTTTATGACTTGGAGTTGTACAAATAAAGTTCCAATGAGAAATTTAAATATAATTTAAATTAAGAAAATTTATTTGTATAATATAAAGTTATTGAAAAAAATATAAATTATGAAAAATATATAAAAATAGATATATTTCAAAATAAATTGTAGAGTATATTTATTAATATCTCCTAATTACAGAAAAAATAATAATCACATCTTTTTGTAGATTTAAATAATAAACCTTTACATACATATTTCTCCTTTTACTACAATTGTAAAGATGGGGCAAAATGTCTGCTAAGCATTTATAACTCATTAAATTTGTGCACATTAAGTTAAACATATTATTTAGCTCATTCATAGAAATTTTTGAGGCTTTATTTTGTTAAATATTTAATTGGAAAACAAAAAACGTGAGTTATCTACCAACAAAGTATCATGCAAAAAAGTTTAATGCAATGGAGTATCATATGTCTCTATCAAAAGCACTGAACTGTAAATACAATGTATGAATGATGCAATACATAGCTCAGGATAAATGAATAAATGTTTGCCATCACCTTTCTAATGTAATATATTTGAAGAGTTAATTCAACAAAAATTTTCCTTTAAATAATGCAGTTATCAGAATAACCTCAGTAAATATATATTAAGTAAATAATTTTTTAATAGAAAATTAAATAATTTTATTATACTTACAAGGCTGGTGTGTATGATTTTCAAAAAACGTATCCCAGAAATTTTGAAAGAATTTATAAAATGCAAATTGAGCTCCTGCATTAGGCATGATTTGTACTAACGTTGGAGTCAACCCTTTATAGAAGCTAAATATTCCTTCAGTACGATACATGACTACAGTAGCATGAAAAATATTTCTATAAGTCTAAATAAATAGAAAAAACATGTTATTGTGGTAAAATATATAACGGTGATAATTACACAATATGATAATTTTCAATAAGAATCACATATTAAGTATGTAATCTACAAGAGAATTTAAGTCAAATCCTGGTATTAAAATTTTTATAGTTCTATAACAAATTTGTTGAAATATTTTGGTTGAAGTAATAGTAAGAAGGATTATTTTAAATGTGAAAGTAAAAAATTTTTTTAAACCTTTATATTTTAAAGCAATTTAGAAAGTAAAAATGGAGAAAGTGAAAAATTTTTTAAAAAAATTAAATAATTTTATTTGATAATATACAAAAGTACACTAACATATTTTCCAACCATCAGATGGTTAATGAAAATGCTTTGCAAATTTAACTATAAAAGTCATGCCATACCTATAAGCAGTATTACTTATTATTTAACAAGTTAAATTAGTTTTAAAAAAATTAAAAATTTAGGAAATATTGTCTATTTACTACTATTTTTAATCATTTTGTCAAATTTTCATAATGGAACATTAAATCCTTTATGAAATTAAATTTTATAATGTGAAAAATTGAATTAAAAATATTAAAATATTGAAGAAATTTTTACCTTAGGTTCTCCTTGAGCAACAAGTCTAGTTCTCATTACATCAAAAGGTAAACTACCAGTTGTTGCAACAAAACCAGCTAATGCTCCACAGATGAAATTAATAAGAGGTTTTGCTTCATATTGAACTTGGTCAGGTAAGTGTAATTTTGCTTGTTGAGTCAGTGTTTCAAATGTCAAAAACTAAAATAAAAAAAGATGTTATAGAAAATTTAATACATAAATTACAAACTATTTTTTTTTTCGTTACTTTAATTTAAGGCAAGTTTATTTGAAAACAAGATTCTGAAATAGATAGTATGTGATATTATGCTTGTTACATGTGAAGTTATTTTATGTGGATAATAAAAGTTCTATTAATTTATAGAAGATAAATGAATGGGAAATATATTTGTTACACATCCCTTAGTGTTTCATAATATCATATATGGTTAAATTTCAATATTGTTTCTACACACTTATTCTCTATGAGCCAAAAGTCGTACTTCCACCTTCGAATGAGGGTGCTCTATTAAAACATGAGACGCTCCCTCTCTGACTTCATTCGCCTAGTCTCAGTGACGGGCAGGCTTGGCGTCGCCAAGTGTCATTAACAACAACACACTTATTTTGTTAGTATTTAAAATCATATGATCACTAAATATTTGTGCTGCAAACTGACAGCTCATGTACACAGCTGAGAAAAAGATCTTACACCACAACCAGAAAATAGCTTAAAATGAGGGGGGAGGGCACTTATTGCACTGGAAAAAAATAAATTTTGAATAGCTTGATTTTTGTTCAAAATATTGTTACAATTATTTTTATGGTGGAAAATTAAATCAAAGACTATTTATATAACATTACACAAGTATCAGACATAGCTTCTTAAATAGAAATACTTATTGCTATAATTTGTTTTTAGCTTAGTGAGAAATTAAAATAATGTAATTAATTTTTGTAATATCCCTCAAAAATAAATAATCTTTTTTGTTAATTATTCCTTAGAGTTTTTAATTGTTTAAAAAATTTCACTGCCCTCATTTTCTCTAAGGAAATCAAAATTTTTCTTGTCAATGTCAAGTTTACATTTTTATATTTAATTCCAAAATATACAGCATTGAAAACTATCTATTATACAAATATATTAAAAAGCATGCATTTATTATAGCATAAGATACTTTTTTACAAATAATAATATAAAAGATATTCATTTTATTTTTTACGTATTTTTCAAATATTTTTTACAGACCTATTTTTATACACCATAGTTTGTACATTCAGCAAATCAATACAAATTAAATGTCAATGAATTGAAGAAGATATTTTATAGTTATTCAGTAGATATAATAGAAAATCAATCCTTAGCTTAAATTTAAATTTTTCTCATTAGATTACAAACAGAACAACAATTTTGCTTTCATACTTAATTATTCATAATAGAATTGGTTTGTCAATCACTCAAAGCTCAGTTTTTGCACAGTAGAATGTTATTTCAGCTCTTCCAAAAAGAATTCAAATTTTTTTGAGTACTTCGTTTAGCAGTCCTATATAGTGATGATTTATGCTAAAATAATTTTTTAAAAGGTTTTTGAAGCTATTGATGGAAGATATAAATTTTTTAAGAGATAAATAATAATTTGAGTACACTGATTCTTCTTAAAATTCAATTCTTCTAACAATTACATAATTCAGTACTTTATGCTTCTAAGAAATATATTTAGTAAAGATTTCTTAATTTAAGAAGAAAAATCACAAAGCATTGATTTATAGCAAAAGATAATATATCTTAGACTTATTGGAATGGAAAAGACTAAAAAATGATATGAAAAATAAGATGCAAGAAAAGAAATGAATGAAAGCTCCAGATATTTTAATTAATATAAATAGTAGTAAACTAGCTCTAACATTACATGATAATTTAGACATTAAATAAATCACAGTTAGAAACATTTCAAAATTTTAAATAGTATGTAATTTTTTTAATAATTAAGATGTTCAATAATGATTTTCTATGGGTAAGATGAAATAATTATATAGAAGTCTTAGCATAATACTATCCATTTTTCAAGTACACTCTGCAGGTCCCAAATAAGAAATAGAAGTATTGCGATATATCATCAAAATATTTCTCAGACATACTTAGATTTAATTCGATTTAAAAAGTATTCTTTCTATTTATTGTATTGTTTTTGCTTTAAGCTCGTTTCCCCCAAGTAGAATTATAAAAATCCAGGTACTATCATGCATTAAAAAAGAAATGCCAATGACCTTCATAAGACACCACATAAGATCTCGGCATTTGAATATCCATTTTTAGGCAACCAAAGAGCAATGATACGAAATTCTATACCTCAACATATGCAACCTCCTATATCTACATTAAATATTCTAATCTGGTCTGAAACTTTGTGATTAAATATGAGGTATGCCTCTTATAATCCATACCAGAATATGAATTATTATGCAACTGATTAAATCAAGACTTTTAAGTAAATAGTACTTAATTTCAATCAATTTCAATGCATAAAAATTCAATTTCTTCATATTACGATGTCTTGAGATCAAAGAAATGTTCCTCATTACAACTAACTTATATATAAATAGAAGTACTTCCAGTCATATCTTTTTTATATTCTTAGTATTATTACCAAATAAAATACAAAAAAAGCAGCATCCCAATTCTGCATAAAGCTTATTTTGCATTTTTTATAATAGATTCTGAACATCAGGAACAGGTGGGTAATTTACTTAAATTGTTATTCAACGTTAGAATTCAGACTTCAACGTTGAAATGATAATACTGGTCTCCACAGCAATCTGTTACTCTCGGCTGCAATTATTCGGATATGCTTGACTTAGAGAAGTAGTTTAAAAAAAATGGTGATATTTTCATATTACCTTTTTAAAAATATGAACAGTTGAAATGTTACTTTTCTCCTTTATTTAATATAGTGAAAGTAAATTTATAACTTTTCTTTTCTGGATTACTTTACTTTTTTGCATCATTTATTAATAGATAACTTACACATGCTTGTGCTTCAGATTTTGAGGATCAATAAGAAGTTTAAACATATCATTTTAAATAAAATCAACAAAGGCAATAAAATAAGAATACAACTTTTATTTAATGCTGAATTATCAATATCTTGTTCCATTTCTTTGAACAATAGTTATCAGTTCTTCAGCAATTGTTGCGAATGGCATCACCTCTCCAACCAATCAGAGGAAGAGGGAGT
>JAPDSC010000402.1:0-12494 GCA_026290005.1 Latrodectus geometricus
AAACTTGTTTATTTTACATAAGTATACACAATTTTCTTATTTATCTTCAATATTCATTTTTTTAGTCATAATTAGATCTGAGCATAAATGAAGTGTTTAGCAATATTTCCAATTCTTATTGTTACTAATGACACTTGGCAACGACAAGCCCGCCCGTCAAGAGACTAATCGAATGAAGTCAGAGAGAGTCTTCCACTTTTGAATAGAGCACACTCATACGAAGGTGGAAGTACGACTTTTGGCTCACAGATGGCAGCACCATCTAAATCTTCCAATTTAAAGACTTGAACGAGAGAAGACCCATACTTTAGCTCCAACCACACCGAGAGGTATTAATTTTGAATGAGAACATGGTGGAAATCGCGACCCGACGTATTTTACGTGCTTCAGTCGCCATTAGTGAACACGACGGATCTTCGGCTAAGCCGGTATTCGAAGTCACCACCTTTTGATAACGAGAACTATGCCCTAACCAACCAGGACACCGCGGCCATTTCCAATTCTTTATTCATTTGACGGGAATAGCATCTATAAAGTAGTCTTCTGAAGTTTCATGTTAAAATGCTTGTAGATCAATTGGTATGCCTCTCAAATTTGAACCACATTCAGGACAAGGCAGATGCCTAAGTTAACACTCTACTATATGCACAGTTAGCATACAAAAGCGAATTTTTTTTTAAACTTTTTCATTTCCGTTAAAAGTTCTCAAATTCCTCATCAAAATGACTCTGTATTAGTGCTTACATTATATGGGAAACTTTTAGAATTTCTCGAAAATTCAGTCTTACACATTTATACGTCAGGATATATTGATGTTAAAATAGTAATTTAAGCAAAGATTAATATATAATTAACTTTTCTACTTCAGTAAATTTTTTTTCAATTAGAACTTTTTCCAAATAAATGTGATTTGAATAGCAAAATACATATTTTTCCCGTTTTAATTAGAATTTTTTTACTTTTAGAGAAAAATTTAACTACAAAAATGTATAAATATAAACAAGTGTATTCAAATTTTTACATTTCAATGATTTATTATGAGAAAAATGGAAAATTTCTTACTGTTACAAAGACAAATTTATAATCAATTTCTTAAATCACAGCTTAAATTTTCAGAAAGAAATATTTTCTGTGACTCGTGTGAGATTTTTTAGAACACTTTTTCTTTGTTGCCTCTACTTCTACACACATAAATCCAGCTTTGTAATTTATGAGAGCTTAATTTGAAAGCATCATTCTGCTATATTTTAGCAAACTTTGTGCAAACTTGTGAGTATGAAAAGTATTGTCGTAACATTAACCACAAATAATCATTCGAATTTTTTAAATTTTACTTTTGTGGCGCAATATAAGTTTTAATTCTATATATTAATAGTATTCGAACCAATTTTCAGAGGCAGCAAATTGACAAATTTGGTCTGTATATAAATTTTCGACAAATATTTTTCCAAGTTTTAAGTAGCAAACATTGAAATAGTCATTAATGCAAAATCAAATTGAAGATTTGCAAGTGAGAAATTTGTTTTTATCACTGAAATATGTAATGCTTTGCGTTTCCAAGTAAAAAAAAAGAAGAATTTACAAAAACATTTATTCATAATAGATATGGTTGGAAACTATAAAATGAGTTACTTAACAGAATAAAAGATAAAAATTAATTTTTTTAAAATTACGTTAGACATGCATAACGTTGACCGGATGTGATTTAACAACGAAATATTAGAAACATTTTAAGTAAATGTATACTTATGAATTGTTTCCTAAGTATGCTCGCTCCCCCACTTTTGATACATAAAATATTGCTTTTCCTGGCATGAATGAAATGCCAAATTATTCTGGAAGACAGTTGCGATCACCGCTTCCCACCAAGCGGCTTTCCCGCTTCAATCCCCCGGTATATTTCGACTTTCTTGTGGGCCATCTTTACCACCACTTGGTCACGTGGCATTTTAAAGGAAGCCGAGTAGGTTGGTTGGCTTTAATGCGCAAGGTCCAAGTAAGGACAAGCTGCGCCAGACACGAGTTGAAAATTATCATTTTCTAGGAAGCCGAGTAGATGCCGTCAAGAAGTATTGGATCTGAAAGCAAAGATGGATATTAGTTTAGTAAATTGTTCAGATTTGCATGTTTAATATAGATAAGAACTTCGACACAAAATGAGACGATTTAAATACTATATTTAATAAATTTATATGTAATCTCTTATATCTATAATTTAAATATAAATTTATAATAATTCAATATTATATCGAATCTATTACCAATCAATTTTAATTGCAAAATACTGTGTAAATACTAATTTTTTGCTTGAATCGAAGGACTTTGTATATTTATTTAATCAACACGTTTTTATGCAGTTATAATTCAAGATATGCGAAAACTAGATTATGTAATATAAGTATTATTTAATGTATCTGGTAGCTTGAGATTATAAAGCTATGAGACACCCCAAGCAAATTACAAAAATTCAATGCTTGAGACAAATGCTATGTATCTTTATATCAACAGTCATTTACTCTACAAATACTATGCAACTTCCAAAACATTAATATAATTTAAATTGTCGTTAAGAATTTAAAGTCTCAATTGATACCCGAAGGCTGCGACAAAATGTGATCCCTCATCTTTTCAGATTTAATAGATTCATTCAAGAAATTAATCACGTCCGTTATTTTTCAGGTAACTTAATATTCACTTTAATTTGCCCTTTGTTCTTTACTTTCTTTCTATAATATTGATACCTTCAAAAATAAAAGTATATAAATTACTTTTATATAAAGAGTTTATTCTTCAGTTAATAAATTTTGCAATTTATTCTTGTTACAAAAAGGGAAAAAAAAAATCTCAACTCCACGGTAATGCGCGTCTTCTTAACCCCCTCCCCCATGATGAACTCGTTAATGAAAGCTTAGACTTAATTTGAAATAAAAGTGTAAATGAAAAAATTACATTTCTTAAATTCTCGTCTAAGAAATAATATTACTGACTAAGATTGGAATAGATTAGAAATTTCAGTCCACAATTCTTCCATAATAAGATAATTAATTTAAAAACTAGATTTGTTTCATTACACACCACTTGCATATATTTTGAAAGTTATTACACATTTGGCACTTAAACACTTATTAAGAATAATTCGGATTTCTCTTACTATTTTCAATAAAGTCTTCAAATTCTATATCCTAAACACGTACTAAAAACTCTTTAGACATCAACATATATTGCGAATAAATATATCATCAAGTCTATAAAACTAAGCAGAATGAGATGGGCATGGCATGTAGTAAGAATGAGCCTAGAACGAACAGCATTAAAAGTTTTTAATGTAACCCCCTCGAATAAAAGACCAAGAGGAAGGGCCAAAAATGGAAAGACTGTGTGGATGAGGACTTTGCCATCCTAAAAGTAAAGAATTGGAGATCAATTGTTGGGAGAAAGGCAGATTGGGAAAAGCTTCTGAGGAAGGACCAGGCCTATAAAGGGCTGTCGTGCCAATGCTGATGAAGCATCTTCACATCTGAATATATTGCACAACAACTCCCAAATGCAGCAAAAATTTGGTATCAACTTAGTCTATGGTTTGAAAATAGCTGTGTAGTGTTATTTTATTCTGTGGAAATTGCTATAACAGTACCGCAATAACTTCACAATGAATTACAAGCTGTTTAGTTCGTTCGTCCCTCAGCATTCTTTTGTAAACGTCTCGTTAAATTAAATGAGGTTTTAAAATGGATTCAGAATCACTCTAAGCAAATAAGTCTGAAGTTGAAATCAAAGAACGGTTCAACTGAAATTAAGGACCTAAACTCGATAGTACCAGTGAAAATCCCTTCTTTGAAATTATACCAGTGAAACTTCGCTAAGGAAAAACCAGACGGCTTTGCTTTAGCTTTAAAATTTAGCTTTAGAAAGAAACTAAGATTTGAGGAAATTATACCTCGATTTTATACAGCAGATTCCATAAGTGTGTTTTGCCCCAACGAGTTTCGTGAAGGAACAATTAAAAAATTGAAATGTGGAACACTTAAAAAACCCTTTAGTTTCACTACTAAACATTATTAATTTAGACTGATTAGTTTGATATACAGGGAATGGTTTTTTTTTTGGTCATTCAAATTCCTGCAATTAAAGGCTAATTAGACCAAGACTACTGTATAAAGTGAAACAAAAGCTGCTGAACCGAACGTTAGTGCGCTGACCATACGCTGCTATATATTGTTAAAAAGCCGATATATTGTTAAAAAGCAACAATATTTTTTCAAAGAGAAACTAAAATTTACTCTGGTTAATATGGATTTCGGGTACCTAGTTCTCAACTATGTGTAGTTAAAACATTTGCCCTGCTGCTTGGGATGGTCAGTACCAAGGTTTCTCTCGATAGATTAATTTTAAAGCTCACAAAAGCCCTATAGGTTAATAATCTACAAACAGAATTTAGAAAATATTTTTATGATCTTTAAAAACCTCCGTGTATCTAATCTCAATTTTTCAAAATGAAGATTTTATCTTCTTTCCAGTGGATATTTTTTACTGCTTTCATTTGTAATCTTATACATGTAAAATAAATTAAAAAATTTTAATGCATCTTGAAAAATTCTTTGATTAATTCTTCATTTCTTACTATAAAAGATTAAAATATTCATGTATTTAAGTTTCCAATAAATAGAAAGATTTGATTCACACAAAGTTACGGAAATAAATTTATAAATGAATCATTAAATAAAAGGGAAACTAAAATTAATTAATTAGCTTTTAATTGAAAAATATGGGAGAACTCTTCAGGTTAGTTCCCATCATAGAAGTATTCAGTTTACAAATTGAAGAAATACAGTTTGTTTACAAAAATTTCTTTACGGTTATCAAAATTAAATACTCAACTTCTTTAAGTCTTCTAAACTTATTTAAACATTCATTTAGCTAAAAACCTTTATAAATGAAATGTTACCTTTCATTTGGATTCTTTCATTTTTTCAATAATCGTCCACTTGAACTCTCGGCTTTCAGCATTTTTGCGTCTATGTCTCTTTTGCATCGTCTGCATAAAAAAAAATAAAATAAAAAATGAAATTTCTATTAGTAATAAAAAATCTAAAAGCTTTGATGAAGATTTAGTTTCGTAACATGTAAAATTTAAAACAGCTATAAGATTAGTATTTTCAGTGAGCCAATATATCGATCGATATCTTCAGTTAAAAGTAATTTCAATAAGAAGTTAATACTGAATTCAAAATTATAATCCCTTAAGAGTTTATCAACAAATATCCTTTAAACGATAAGCTCACATTTAATTTATTTGTTTGGTACAGAAATATTAAATATTTCTCAGTTTTTACCCAAAATGAAGTTAATATTATCAAAAATTAATAGAATATTTGCAATTGGCCGTTAACCAATCTTGCTAAATTAAACTAAAGTTCTTGTTCTTGTTAAGTTCTCAGGAAATAGTGAAATTTCTAAAAAGTTATAACCTTTTCATGTAATTTATTTTAAGCAAAATAATTTATTTTAAGTTACGTAAATATTTGCCTAAAACTTCATGAAATTTAATAAAAAATTTGCCACTGAAATGGTGAAACTTGCAGACCTCCAAATCTTGAACATAAACTTAGAATCTTACTACTTATGTGAAAGTCAGGAATTTTAATAATCCAAAATTAAAACCTCAAATTAGTTTAATGGAACAAGTTAATTCATTGATGTATTATGGATGATACAAGAAAATGTTATTGCAGCAATTTATTTGTGTAATAAATCATTTGAAATAGCAATTTATATTCTCATGTTCAAAGTGACACTGCATCACTGAAATAAACAAAAATCTGTTGCTATAGCAACAGATCAGAGGCTTTGAAATATAAGAAAAGATGTGCACACTAAAGGTTTCAAGTATCAGGAAAAAAGTAAATTCTTCCGGTGTGTTGGATTTTGTTTGAATAATAATTTTTACTGCAAAATAAGAGATTTATAGTTAGAAGTCTATCAGCTATAGCTTAAGATTTGAAACTGCATTGACTGTTTACACATAGAAGTTTAAAACAAATATACTCTCATTACTTGTAGTTAACCGAGAAAATGTGTAAAAATCTTTAAAATTAGAAACTTTCATTACATATTCTTTTACCTGTTGCGTCTATCAATTTGAATCTAATCTTTGAAAGCTAACTATTCTGAAATTGAAAATATAAGCTTACACGTTAAAACTTATCAGCACTAATAAAAGCCAAGATTTACAACTCGAAATTCAACTGCAATCGAAGCCCTTTCTCAATATTAGAAAGGATATTTTCTCTTATGTCGATGAGTAAAAAGGCTTAAAACAGGAATTCCTTTGAAACTATAATAGAAAATTTCTTTGGAAAATAGAAGCTGACCACGAAAAGTCAGATTCCTATAGAAATATAATTCTTAACCAATATTTTCTCCGGTCATTTGTAAATATTTATATACGAATTAATTCAATAAAAATGAAGTTCTGTTCAAATTGGATTTTGTAACGTTTGTTAAGGAATGCTAGATATATAAACATTAACATAAAATTGCTTATAAATCTAAATCAAATCCATAATATAAAATAAAATTGTAAATGGAACTGCTTATTCAATCTTGTAGCATAAAAACTTTGCCATATCGAAAATAAAGACAAAATTAAGTCTCAAAATTATGTTTTGCTACGTTCATAAGGGACTAAAAATAAAGTCTAGCAAATATGGTTTTTAAATAAGCATTGAAACTACAAATTATTAATTTGTGTTCAATCAAAAATAAAGCTATACCTTTTAGAAGTCTTCTAAGCGTTTCTGAGGATCTCCGGGATTTTATATTACCTAAAAAGGAAATGTTTTATATTCATGCAGAATTCATTAACACACAAGCATCTTTTAAGAATATTCAATCTAAATAAATGAAACATAATTTGTGCCGCCAAATTTTCACCTTGGTGTGAAATGAACGGTTGCACAAAACTGAAAGAAAAACGTATTTAAAGTTTGTCTCTTGATAACTGAAAACAAAGGCTGGAACTACTTTGATATAGCCCCTCTCTCAAATCGGAAATTTGTCTATAATACTTTTTTCTCGCTAAGCAAAATAAATGTTTTTGGCGCCTTTTTTTCTCGCCAAGATTGATTCTCGCTAAATACATATGAACAAAAACTTAAAAACTCCAAAATACAAGAAAATACTATATTTGGCAACAACAAAAACCTAAAAGCTGAAAAACCTAAATTAGCAACACCAAAATAGGAAACAGCAACCCTAAAGTCCATAGGGAGTGCCAGATTTGGCGCGTGATTTTTGGGAAGTATATCAAAGTTATTCCCAAGGACTGGTTATTCATAACAAATTTTGAATACCTCTTCCGTAATTTAAACCCAGATTCATATTGGCTTACTGTAGAAGTGCTTAGACGACAATATGTTGGCATTTTTCTGTTTTTAAAATGGAAATACAGAATTTTCCAAAAACGCTGATAATATTGAACTAGCCTGGAATACAGATAATTATTAAATAAAACAGATGAATAAGGATATTATTAGAAATTACTATTATTTAATGCCCTTGTAAAAAATTGAGAGGTTCTGCATTTCAATGTTTTAAGTGACACAGGGGAACCTCACGTCCTGTTACAAAACAGTAACAAAGTTTGCTAAATTAAAAAGGAAACTCTGTTAAAAATGACAAATATTGTCATTTTAACAAATGACTGTTTAGATCTCAAAAATCTAGATCCACGTTATCCATTAGAAGCGACCGTAGGAGACAACTGGCAATCATGACTAGCGAATTTATAAAAACTAGGATTTGAAGCACGAAACATTACCCAAACATTATTAATAAATATTGATTTAAACGTCTAGCCAGAAATAAACACTGATCTAAATTGTTTTAAATTTTAGAAATTATTTCTGTACTACCTTTGTAAAAAGGTGCAAGAGTTTAATTTTGAGTTCTATATTCAGTTCCTATTTTTAAGAAGAATTTAGCAGTGATTCAGGTACATTTAAACCGATAGTGATCTAGAAATTTGTTCTTACTATAAGTACAATAGAAATTGAAATAATATTTCGAGACATGTTTGAGTCAATATTTTTCACTAGAGAGCTTTATTTTAATATAATTAGGAACCATTACGCAACCATTCAAGCTAGAGGAAAATTCGAACCGATGAACTGTTGTACCTTGCAGCTAACCTGCTTAGCTGTTTTACGACACTATTTGATTGAAAAAATAGTCATGCACAGGAAATACTATAGATTGTTTCATTTTTATGAATTTGTTCCGCTTTATAATTCAAATTTTGCTATTAAATTTGCGTGAGAATTATATAAATAAACGATAACCCTTATTAAAATTTTGTTGTGGTTTTTTTAAGTGAAGTTTGTCAAATAAGTTGTGCAGAATACAAAAGGAAATTTTTTTTTCTCGCAAGATGTACATATTCATGTATATTAGCATAAACATTGTCAAAGTAAGACTGCAAATGAAAAAACTTAAAGCTGATAATTTCAATAGAAGCAAAATATCGATTTGCTGGTAAAATGCTTGTTATAAACTCACTGAAGAAATTGATGATTGGAACTAATTTGGAAAGTTATATTAATTTTCTTTAAAAATGCTAACGTTTTTATTATTTACTCAAGAAATCTGCCATATATTTCACAACATACTTTATGTTTGAGGACGACCTTGCTTAATGCATACTAGCGATATTCCATTAAGCTTGTTTAAAATGTCATGTAAATATTACAAATTATATCTAAGACTTAAGATAATTCCAACATAAAGTCAAATCTTAAGCTAAACTAAATCACATGCATTCTAGTTATACAACGGATCACTTAATATACGGTACAAGTTGTAAAAAACATTAGATGCAACATTAGGCAGAAACATTAGATTCGGACTATGTTAATCGCTACGATTGGTTAATATATGTGGGCGGCATTTCTGTTAATAAAACGAAAAATTGGCTTAATTATAACAAATAATAAATTGAGATATAATTAAATAAGATACTTAATACTTTTAAAATACTTATTAAATAAAATATAAATAATAAAAATAAATTATAAAAAATACTTATTAAATATTTATTGCAGCAAAAAAAAAAAAAAAAAAGCGTTAGTTTAAGTAGCTATAAAATATATTTTATTCACAAAACTTGATAGATTAAAAGTAATTGCAAAAATTTGAATTTCAAACACAAATTAAAATAACAAGTTTTGTTTATTGATGGCAATCACAATAAAATAGTCGTAAAAAGTAATTTTTAATCTTCATAACAAACAAAACGTACAAAAATATTTAGATAAAAAAATAAAATTCTCTCTCATTATTATTACTATAAAAAATAAATTTTTTCCATTAACAAAACATCATTACTTACCCAACGGGGAACTCATATCAATGTGTTATTTGTATGATTCTAAAATTTGCGCTTTTATAAATATCGACCCCCCCTTTAATGATCACGCATGCGTACGCAATCAATAGCAATTAAGTTTTAATTCAACGGATAAAATTGAATACAGCAGCACCACATCGTTGAAATATCTAAGTAGTAATCGTACTAACACTACAAAAATAAGAGTTGAGGTACACGATAGTGTTGCGTCTTTATGACCAATTAATAGAAGCGAACTTAACGAAATTAAAGCAACTATATTAAATGAAAAATAAATATGAAGATAAGAAAAATTAATAGACCAATACTAAACTAGAAACTTAAAAGTATTGGATGTATAACTTTTTGTACTGGGGGAAAAAACCCTCTCCCTTTTCCATCATCGCCAACTTAAGCCTTCAGAGTTACAAAAACTTTCTAGAATTTTTGCTATACGATTACAAAGCTAAATACATTGTATAGATATTTATTTGCACTTCAAGTACATAAATCACATGAACATCCGTTTAACATATTTACACGAATTCAATATAACCTTTATATTTCATTTGAGAAGAGTTGATAAACAATATCTAATACAAAATAATATTCAATTACAGCTTATTGAAAGTTCTTCTACAGGCGATCATATGTTACGTATAAGTGATAACTCAATAAATGTATAAACAGTCGATTACCAAAATAATGAAGACACCTTGGATTTATAGAGTAGAATGTTTCTGTATTACAGCCATGCTGTAAAATTCGCATTATTCGAAAATTCACCAGTTTTTATACCTATTTTGGTTTGCGATTTTCAAATATAAATGTTTCTGTATCATAAAATATCTGTTATTATTTTATTAACATTTAAATTATTCGGGTGAAATCAAATATTGCTTGAATTCAATTCTTGTGTGTTTTAAAAAGATTTAAATTTATTTCTTTTAAATTGTGTGGCAACTAGTCTGAGTGCTATTAGAGTAGATATAAATTTACTTGCTAAAGTTAGTTTGAATAGATTTCTTTGTTTTCTTCGTCAATTATTTTCGGTGCAATAAATTTCAATGAAATGAAGATTTGATGGGGTGAGTTACTTTAACTATTCATTTTTTTTTTCGATTTGACAATAAGTGAATGTTTAAGAAGTTGTATCGAATAATGTAATTTATTTTCTGGCTAGTCTTAAAGGTGTAATTTACTTACAAAAAAAGTGTTTGACGTATTGTTGTTAAATCAACAGATCGAAGAATGATGAAATATTTCTTAATTAACCGTAGACTTTAAACTAAGTTTTAACAATTTATGCTAAAATACTAGCTTGTATATATATTTTTATGAAAACTAAAGTCAAATAGCAGAATTTAAATAAGTTATGTAAGGGAGTTTACAAATTTAATTACCGATGTTGTTATGAATCTTGTAGAAAGACTTAACTTTCAACCTATAATGACTAACGAACTCTTCCAGTTTTTGTTAAGATTTCGGTAGTCAAATTTATACAAACTTTTTGTATCTCTCTCTTTTTTTTTTTTTATTAAATCTAAAAGTCTTTGCTATTTTATGTTCTAAATATTATCCTTTATTTTAATCAGGAATACAAATTACTCGAGATATATACTTATTTCATACCAAAAGTCTACATAAATATTTAACACGTAATAAATGTATGGAATATTATTTTCTATTTGATATCTGCTTAGAAACTTTCATAAATATATGAAATAACCTTTAAGAACCTAGAAATAAGTTTGTTTGACTATTTCAAAAATTTTGAAGTTCTAAGCAAATTACCAGCAATAAGTTTCTCTAAAGTATCTCGTGGATATTCCAGTGAGGATATTCCATTGAAGCCCAAAACACTGTGGCGATGTCTGTTCTTGACATTTAAGGCAAAAACTTGCTGCCCTAGAATACGAGACTTCTTAAGTGAGTTCTGACTGCTTAGGACAGACGTGTGCATGCCACATGGATATTTTTTGCGAGCAGCCCGAATAATAACAATCAATGCTTTAGATCTGAGGTGGAAGGGACAGGATGGCTTAGTTTCTCCCTTGCAAAAGCAGTCAACATATTCTCAATAGGAATACGTAGTTTCTCTGATCCGAGGAACAGAGCACCGTACGGTAGAGGTTAGTCAAATCCAAGATAGTTGTCTATGTGTCAAGCGTATCTCCGTGACTGTTAGTATTAGTTCGGAATGATGGAGAATTCTAATCGCCTTGCGTACTCTCTGGATGTATTTCGCTCGTTTCTCCCTGGAACACCCCCATGCCAGGACAAAGTTGGAAATAATTTGGAAATAGCATCATAAGAGACTGACTGGATAAAAAAACATATCAGATCTGTAAAATTCGTTTTGTTATGCTCCCGGCTAAACTCACTAAGTGAATAGTATCATGGTATTTTTAATTTTTACAGAGGATTAAAAAAAGTAAATTCATAGCTAAGATTCCTTACAATTCTTTATTTCTAACAAATATTGCCAATTCGATTTTTAATTAACACTTTATTTTGATTTGATACAAGTCACCATAAAATGTTATTTTTATCGAATGCGTTGACCTTGGGAACTGATTTTTGATACTTTTCTTTATTTTATTCGGATATCTCGCATGGAAAACTTAAAATTGGGAGGATTCTGAGTGATAAGTAAATTTATATAGAACATTTTAAACTGTAGCACTTATGCAAAATTAAGAGTTCATTGGTAAAGCTTAATTTTTTTTCGTCTGATTCTAACAGAGGGATTTCTAATGAACTTGTGTAATAGGAAAACCTCAACTCTTCTGGAGGAGTATGCATATTTTCATATAGAGATACCAGACTGTGTGCTGTATATCCTTTAAATACCAACTTTTAAGAAGTGGCTATACAAATACATATAACATCCCTCATAACCGTTTGCAGCATTCATATAACAATATCCACCTGGAACATCTTAATGAGTTAGCCGAACTTGCCCCCTTTTTACTGATTGGCAATTTTATTGGAAACTATGTGGTGAAGTATTTGTGTTAATACTAGGGGTTGTCAAAGCAGTTCCTTTCTGAAGATTCTTTGTCTATTGAATGCTAATGAAAAAATGAATTTCAATCAAATTAAAAAAAAA
>JAPDSC010000405.1:16968-28875 GCA_026290005.1 Latrodectus geometricus
TTTTTACTGTTCATTCTTTCATTAAACATTGTGTATTTTAATTTTTATATTTGCAATAAATATTTATTTTCCTTAAGAAGTCTGATTCACAAAGTCTATAATTTTACTACTTAATGGAAACGGCTCATAATAATATATTTGATGCTACGTTCAGTGACACACTTGATTTTTTAAAATAACTTTAAAATGTTTATTGAATTAATGTTTCTTTAAAAATTCAATGAATTGGAACAATTAAATAGGATTTTATGGTCCTGTATAATTGTTCCATTTCAATGAATATATTGCTGTGATTATACAGATGAAAATTAAGAACCAACGTACTTTGTATTATTCATTATGGTATTTCATTTCAAATATTAAAATACATGTGCATGTGCATTAAACTAAAGAGCATTTTTTAACTAACCAGATGCTTCATTTAAAAGATTTTTGTAAATAATGAATATGTAAACTTTCAAAAATTCTAGTGAAGTATACATAGTTTATGTGAACTAATGTTTTATTTCATGTACTGTACTTTACTTGAATTTAGTGCCATTGGACTAATTCAGCATAACATTACGTATCATAAGCCATTGTCAATGTCTTACAACTGTTAATGGTCTACAATTAATAGTTGTAAGCGATTAACAACGGCTTGCAGTACGTATAAGATAATCTTTTGTAGTTAGAACTTTGTTACAATTAATAAAGTATTAAATAGCTTATTGTATCTATATTTTAAAAATATCTATATTTCAGTAAAAAGGCATCACCTAAAAGTCATACGCAGAATGTTATGGTGCAGCTTATCATTGCGTCACAAAATCCAAAACTTTTTCATAAAATTAAATAATTTAGGGTCTGGATGTTTTACATCAAAATAAATAAACACTCAGTTAACCTATACAATGCCTGCATAATTTTAGAAATATTAAAATGTCACTAAATTCATTAAATCAATTTTAAAATTTATATAATGCAGTTAGAAAAACACCATATGACATTTGATTGAATCTAAGCAAATTTTTTTTGAGAAAATGAAATATATTTACTCTCACAAAATATAATATAGTTTTTGCAAATATTTAAAACTCTGTTTTCTATGCTTGAATGTGTCGTATTATCATAGTATGGATGACATAAATGGAACAGAATGGCAAAAATATATTTTTATTGTACTGTGTATCAATAAGAATTCCTCTAAACAATGGTGATTTAAATGTAAAGGACAGGAAATCAATAAAAATTGTAATATAATGAAACAAGGTACATAAATAAATAAAATTGAAATGATGTAAATGATAAGCATGAAAACTGTTGGGAAGCTATAAAAATTTATTTCATTTTTACATCCCAGGGTACTTTTTCCCTTCGGAAGGATGGTTGGTCTATTATAATAAATAGCATGTTCATATTTATATTTTTCTGTGGCCAGCCAAGAGTTAGAAGAGGGGAGATGTTTGACCTATCTCTGGAAGTATAAGAGTTATGTACTAATTTAATGATTGAAAAGAAACCAAAGGAAAAAATAGGTGGAGAGAGAATTTCAATTAAAAGATGAATATTTAGCCTATAGAAAATAAGAGATAATCAAAAATTTACGATTCAGGAACACAGAAAGAGTCGAGAAGAAGGAAAGCCAGCAGAGAGACTATGATGGCTGAATCAGGACTGCATTTAATGTTCTGAGAAAGATGCTTAACTTACAGTTAAGGAGGCATAAGGAGGTGATCTGTTGAAGAATTGATAAAAGGAAACGTCTATTCCGACATACGAAAAATTAATCAGATTGAAACTTCAACAAGAGGATTCTTAAAAAGTGAGTGAATTTTTTAATCTCTTTCTCATAGCCCTGACCACTTTATTTTTTGTAAATATGTTTAATAAAACACATGTTTTAGTAATATTAAAACATTATCATAATTGTTTCTTTTCACCGTAAATAATTATATTTAATGAACTTAATAAAGCTTTTAATATTTTAAATTAGTGATTCTGAATTGTTTTACTCTCCAATTTATTCTCTAAGAACCTGGGGTAGATCGACTTTTTTCTTTTATACTAAGTTTCACCACAACTGCTATGAACTATTTAGCAACAATAGATAATTTAGTTTATGTTCATTTTCCCTCAGATTTTGCTTAGTTTATTTAGATAACTATTGTAATAAATTTCCATTTAAGTAAAATATATTTTCTGCGTATTTTGAATTGCTCATTTATTTTTGTTAATACTTTATCATAGACAAACTTCACAGTTAAGTCTTATGAATATGATCACCTGTCTAAAGCAGAATAGCCACATTTCGCAGAGTGGATTAATGTGAGATATACAAGGAGAGAGTCAGTTAGGTTTTTGAAAATGCTTATTTTAATGTTAGGCTATGCCGACTAACATGGTGGCTAGCTGCGAAAGATTGCTCTAGTGAGGATCTATTCCACGTGGTTTACACAGTTACCGAAGTGAGCTTAAGTCAGGTGTGTTTGCTAACCAGACCTGGGGAGAACGCTAGACTCAACTTAGTGCTCTTCGAGCCACGCACAAACACTACCAGTTGTATGACACCTCGTAGTGTCCTGCTAAAAAGTGGCATCACCTTGAGGAAAAATAGCTCACATAGGAGTGGACATGACTCCCAAGGGTATATGAGTACTTCAATTGATTTATCATACGTTCCACAATGATGAGTGAACCAAGAGAATGCCAGGAAAACATTACCCAGACCATAATGTTTCCACCTCACTTAGCCTGGATCTCCAAAACGATGCTTTCAGGGTATTTGTTTTCAGTTGTTTCTCATCGTAGACGCTAACGGCCATATGTATGAAAGAGCATAAAACGTCATTCTTAGGAAAACAATTTCCGTCGCTACTCAGTGGACTCCCAGTAGCAGAACTCGTTTTCAAATAATAAAATACATCGCCTATGAATAGCAGTCAGCATAGGTGCATCAACTAGAGGTCTACTTCGAAAATTCAGATACTCGCTGAGCAGTAGTTTATTGTACAATGTAGGATACCCTTGGTTTACATTTGACGAGGATACCTTTGATATATCTGGGCGCCCTCTTGCTCAATGATAGCACACGTCTAAGCTGTAATATTTCTCCTCTGTCATCTATGACCAGTGGTACACCAGATCGCTGATTTGAGTTTGTCCCATTTTGCCATGCACAGTACCACTGCGCTTTTGAAACTTTTACCACTGCAGCATATTCATTTTATCTATGTGGCACATTACTGCATAACTAAAATGAAATATTAAAAAAATGTTAATAACGCTTTGAAAAAACAAACTTTCAGCCGTAACTACTGCTTAATTGTATTATTATCAAAAAAATGTACATATTTGCTACAATATTTATTTTAACTTATTATTAATTTACATCCAATTAAATATGTGATATAAAACATAGTTTATTCATTTTATAAATAAGGAAGCCAATATAACAAAAACTAAAATTTTGAGAGAAAAGGGTATTTAAAAGTAAATTTCCTGGTTGAAAAATATAAAATATTATACATTTGAATGGTAATTTTTAAATAAGTATTTTTCTTAAAAACTAAACCCAAACTTGTTTCTTATTTAATGTGCTTATTACTCTGAATCTATTCTTCAATGCTAGAACAGTTAAAATTATATCATACTGATTGCAGAAACAAAAATATACTTGATCTGTCATATTTGTTTAATCCCATTTTACGAATAACTTCCAAAGTAAAAATTTGAATTAAGTATATTTCATTTTAGTAAGTAGTTGCCAAATAAATGTATATTTTGTTCATGATGTGGGACTAAAATATTTAGTTTACTTTAATTAATAATTTATTTAAATAAAATGAATATAAAAAATAACAATGTGATAGTAAACTTAATTTAAATAATTAAATTAAGAAATATTAATTATAAAATTTCTCTTTAGATTTATTGTGCATTTGAATAAAATAAATGAGTTATAGATGCTCTTAAAAATTTAAATTACTAAATTTAATTCTGTTTTAAATTATCTTTTAAAATATTGTATTAATTTTACAAAAAAGTTTAAAACAGCACTGTTATAGGTTAATGGAATATATTATTTTATGGCAAGAAAGACATCATGCATGTAATTCTTATCTAATCTGTGTCATAGACAAAGATTAGATAAGTATTACATGCATGATGTCTTTCTAAGTATTAAGTAAAGTATTAAGTTATTCTTTAATGGATAAATTAATTTTACGATTGTGCATTCCCTTATTTTTTAGAATACTAAAATTTTAAATTTTGTATATTAGGATACGAAAATACATTATAAATGAAAATTAAAAATTTTTTATACAAAATTATTTTTTCAACAATGATTTAATTCTGACTGATTATTAGATTATTATATAAGAAATGACAGGTCATAAAAAGTTTCCTTTATATATATTACAAATGTTACAAAATTTGTATTAAGATATATATATATAGACACACATACAAACACCAGTAAATATATATATCATAAAGCTAAAACTAAAATAGAAATGTTTAAAATTTTGACATAAATATTCTCAATATTTAAATTGAAATTCTTTAATTGTAAATAGATATTGCTTGTGAAATGTTGAAATGTTTACATTTTGCAATTAATATGCTTATATTTGAGGATTTATATAAAATTTTTACATTTTTTCATGTTAATATAGAAAAGATTACTTTTCCTTGAAGGAGCTTTTATTGGTAACTGTTTTCCAACTACAAAGAAAATCTCCTTTGGATGAATGGAAGTAAAAAAAAATTTAAATAATACATTTTGATTCTTTTTCAATTTGAAATTATATTTCTTTTATTTTAATATTAAAGAAATGCAATCTGAAAATCAAAAAGCTTAAGGCTCTTATGAATTCCTGTAATATTAAGTTTTACCTTGGAGTAAAAAATATGATTGAAAGTCTGGGGCTTGTAGAAAATGTCTCGATGTGAAAAGGAGAGAAGAAAGGAAAATAAGAAAATGATAAAATAACTCAAGCCAAAAAACGAGATGGAATGATGAGGATAGTATGCTTGAGGAAAGAGATTAAGAACTTCCGTTGCACAGAAGTAAATCGAGTATGGCTTTTGTAAGCTTAGAAACTCTATCCCGAAAACAAAAACATATTTCTTTTGTAAACAAAACTAATACCAGTGAAACAAGAATACCCCATGAAATCCGTACTTGTTAAGAATGACTAAATCAGAGCTCAAAAAGAAGTTTCAAGATATATTATCTTTTAGAAAACTTGAAATTATATTAGAGGAAACTTCAAATGTTGAATCATTTAGGATAAAGAAAAATCATTTTTGAAAACAAATAGTTTGTCTTTAAACTCAAATATAATTTCTATTTACAGTGTAAAAAACTGGAGTAGCTAAAATATTAATCTTCCTGCTAATTTAATTTAATTTACTGGAAAAATTTATTTTACTTATAACATAGAGTGCATTATAAATTGTTTAATATTTTCCTACGAGATTATAATAGGTCAAATCAAATTTCCAGAAGAAGACGTTGGGAAAAAATTAGTTAATTTTTTTAAATTGTTTGAGATGAATATAAATACAAAGTATCAAATTATAATTATATTTGAAAAGCATACTTTTAATTACAAAAACTATTTTGAACTAAAAAAAAATCTAAATGTGACAATTTAAACAAAAACGTTTTTTTTTCATTTTTTACATAGTTTTAAATACATTTTAGTGAAATATACAAGTAATGATTACTAAGTAACTTATCTTTAAATTAAAAATTTTAGTTTTCAATTTATTTCTTTAAATTGCATCTAGTTATTCAATATTTATTTTTGTTGTAATTTATTTATTAAAAACTTTTTCTTCGATTAATGTATAAAAATAAATATTATCAAATGAAACCATATTAGATTTCATTGATAAATTTGTAAAACAGTACTCTATTTTTGTAAATCTAAAAAAAATCTGAAAACTTGATATTTTTAATTAAAATGAAATTGAGAATGAAATATAAAATACAATTTAAACATCATGTTGGTTGAAGAAATATTTTTTTTAAAAAATTTGCTAGGAAATTTCATTATATAAGAAAATTAATGTATCATTTTTTTCAGTTGATTAAAAAGTCTTGAAATGAAGAAGAATTTAATATATGATCATTCTCAAATTTCATGATAAAATAATAAAATAACAATTTAGAACGGGAAAACAATTTCAAGATTAAAAATAATTAACCTCATGAGAAAGTTATCTCTGTCTTCATCATTCATTTTCATACAATTCTTTCGTAAAGCTCATTATAAATTTCTTAATAAGTGAAAAATTTATCAATTATAAAACAAATTAATTTTAAATAAATAATTTCTTTTAAAATGATTTACAATTTTTTCATGAAATATTTATTAAAAAAGGAATGAGTATCACAAAATTAATGAATGGAGAGAAGTAACGAAATTACCAAATAAAATAATTTATTAAGAAAACTACAGAGACATGTCATTATTTATATAAATAAAAGTTTTTAAACTTTTTTCATATTAAAATACCCAGTATTAATGAAATACTTTATAAAAATATTTATTTATCTCCTTTTAGATATTCCTATAAAAATTTTATTTAATTTGTTAAAATTCAAAAAAGAAATTATTTGCGATACCATCCCCATTTCTCTAAGATTTAAACATGTGAGAGAGATTTATAGAATATTGTTCTTCTTTTCACTTAAAAAGATAAAATTTTACTAATTTATTTACTGGAGATAACCCGTTTTGTTTTTAATGTGACCTAACTTCAAACTACATTAGAACTAACCTCATGGATGACTGTCAATTTTCTGATATTTATCTGAGTAAGTTTACGAGATTAATTGACTCTAGACCTTTAATGTTTATAGTTTTACAAAATAAAGTTTACGATGAATGTTTTTTGAATAAAATCTCATAAATAAAAAAAGTATAAAATGATAAGATTAAATAACATTTTCTTCCTTTTCTTATCTTTTATATTTAGTTTTCATAACTTAGATTATTCTTGCCAAAATGATAAAGTGATTGGTCACCATCCTTGCATTGATTTAAAAAAAATCAAGAGTTTTAACTCAACTAAGATTGAATTGTTGATCCTAGTACATTAGACGAGTTGTACAAAATTAATTTATAGCAACCAAGCAAATATATTCTCTTAAATTTGGGTTTAATTTTGACAGAATTTTACTGAGCTTACTTTAGACTTTTACTTTCATATTTGTTAGGGAAAGATAGTAACTCCTGAAAGAAATCTTTAATTAAACAATAACATATTACTTTTGAATACAAAAATCCCGCTATTGCCTAGAACCGTTTTTAAAAAGCTCATAATGAAATGACATTAAAACACATTAAACATTACATAGTAAAATTACATCAAAATATATTTAAATGCTTTAGTCCTTGCATTTAAATAATCAAAGATATTTTATTCTTATGGCTAACCTTATTACAGTGAGAAAAGAAATTTTTTTTTTTATCAATCACAAAAGTTCTGATATCTGTGAATGTAAATTTGAGAATCTTTGGTTAAATATTTTAATTGATATATCATTTGTATCTCGACAAATTTGAGGTTTGTGATGATATGAGCCATGTATAAATAATTCACCATTGACTCATAATTTAGTTATACTTTATTAATGAATGAATTGCAGGAAAAAACAAGATTACAATGTTTAAAAGTGAGTTAAATAAATTTATTTTTTTTTAATTACTGAGTCAGATGCTTTTACGTACTTTGTTGAATTAGTGTTGCTTAGTGTATTAGTTTTAGTTGTAGAATATTTATTTTTTATCATTTCAATAGATGTCAAGGAAATAATGTAAGCAATATTTACTGCATACAAACTCATGTGGTAATTCGGGCTGTCGATACTTTTTTCAGGAATGCTGCCAATTATAAAACTATTTGTATGTATGTTCCAAGAATTCTTGGAAAAAGATTGAAAACTCATAATGGTTTAATATAAACCTCAAAATGTATTTTTTTCAATTTATTTAAAACTAACCTAGAAATAAATTGATTTCTATTATTTTAAATATAAATTTAAAGGATTATTAGTACTACTTGGGGAACTCTACTTGGGGAAAAATATTTTAAAATATATGCTTTCGTTAAATATATATTTTGCATTCCGGAATACAGTTAGATGTTTGGTTAGTTTAAATTTTTAGTTATAAGTTAGTTTTTATTATAACACTTTGTTTAGTAAATTTTTTCAATGAGCATGCACTTGTCTTGTATTTGCTTAGTAGTTATTGTAATAATCAGTACACACACGTATGATTAAGCACGATTAAAATTAATTACATATTTTTTTAAATTACTGTTAAAAACAATATTTTTACCTTAACTTAACAATTAGGTTTTGTTTTGCTAGTATTGATTATAGTAATGTACTTCTTTTTTCTAATAGGGATTTCTGTACACTGTTATGATATACTTTACTATTTGATATAAATATTTTTGTGAATCTTTCCTGTAATACATCACTCTTTGGAACAATTGTAAAAATATTTTTAGACGTATGTCCTTAACTTAATTCTGAAAAAAATATTTAATTTGCATTGCTGGCCATCTCTCTTCTGAAGAAGACATGGTCTCTGTGTCTTTTTCCCATTCTTTCTTTGTACAGTTTTATCTTATAATTTTTCAAGTTTTGTCTTTCTAGTTTTATTGTTCTTCATATGTTATATATATATATATATATATATATATATATATATATATATATAATAGATAGATAACAAAATTAAATTTTTGAATCTTATGAACTAAGAAATATATCGACAATCTGAAATCCAACTTCTTATCATCAAACCCAATAGCTTTGCGTTTCCATTACAGAATAACATACATTTCCTATTTCGAAAAAATATATATTTCTTATTTATTAATTTGAGACAATTTGAGGAAATATTATTTGATTGTTTTAAAGGTAAAAAGAAATTTAATATTGTTTATATCCTTTTAAAACATTCGTTTTTGTTATAATTAAGAGAAATCAGCCAAAATATAGATTTTGCATTTAAATCAGACTTTAAAATTAATCAAGTAAAATGTTTTAATTTCATCAAATGTTACGTGGTGATGCTCAGATTATTCATAAAATTTTATATAATAAATTCAGTAAATGTGGTGACAGTAAAATAAATTGCTTTCCTTTTTGATTTTAAAATATTTTTATAGAAATGATACAAAAATATTTTAACATTACTTACCCTGCCATAGAAAATATATTTTTAAAGCAAGGAAGTATCAAGAAACACATCACGGCATGTCCTGTTATTGGAAATGTTATAGATTTATCCTTGAATCTGAAAGAATTTCCAATACCATGCCAATGGATCATGAAATTTTCCCATTAATGTCAGTTAACATCGAGAATTATTAGATTATATCTGTTATTTTAGTCGAGGTACTCACGTTTCTATATTTCTTAACATGTTTTGACTTTTCCATTATTTGGAAAACGTTTAATCTTCAAGGTATAAAAGTATTGATATATTAATCCAGAAAAAAGTTATGAAGCGTCAAATGATAAATTTTAAAGATTTCAAATGGTACTCTATCAAATTTATAAATCCTGAAAATTTTAGTTTATTAGATCAAACAATTTACACACTTTCAAGAAAAAACTATTATGTTAAAGGATAATCTTATTTTTACCTTCATAATTTTATTTTTTATGAATTGTCAATTGAAAATTTTATGAAATAAACTTCTTGAACTCCATTTATGTTTGTTTCTTTATGTTCAAACACATAAATATAACTCAGTCATTGGCAAAGAAGAACTTATTAACATGATGGCGGCAATTAACAATTTATTATAATTGAAATTACAAATTTATTTAAATGAAAATAATTGATCAGAAAGGTCTTTAAAAGAATAATGTAATCTATTATATGTTGCTCGTGAATGATAAAAAAAATACCACAAATGTATAATTTAAGTGGTAACAAGACATTTTATTATTTTCTTAAATTTAATTTTTTCTGAAAGTTTCACTTTTCAGAAAATGCATCAACATGTGGTTTGGTAATAATTAAATAAGAACTTGATTAATCTATAAATTCACCTCATTAAGAGATGTGTATGTTCTTATCTTGTATTATATAAGACTTTGTAAAATATCCTTACGTAACGTTATTGTCTTAATAGTATTTTATTAATACTCTAAATGTAATTAATTTCAAATTAATTTGAAATTTATTGAGGATATATGAGTTTAACGAAAACACAGTGCTTAAAACATTAGGTTCGTAAAGAGCTAAAATAAGAGAAATACATTTGTTAATTTTAAGAACTAAAAATCGAAAAAAAGTGCAAAATAAAGATATATACACTTATTTCAGCAACTCTTGTCATGATAATGAATATAAATTCAGTCATTTATTACTCGTATTATTATAAATATGAAAAAATTATAATAAATCTTGTGAAATAATATTCACTTAAGTATAAAATGATTTTGATTATCTATGAAAATTTTCCATATGCATTAATATCAAAAGAATAATATTGACTTAAAATTAATGCAACAAATAATGATTGAATCGAAATAAAACCTTTGCATTAAAAAATAAAAGTTGTTTAATAGCTTAAATAAACAAATTAATTTCTTAGGAATTAAAATTTACTTTAGAAGTTTATTTGAAAAAATGAAAATTTACCCTTCCTTTCAAAATTTTAATTTCCTTAAAAGAAAGTTTTAAATTTTAATAGTATAAAAAATTACATAAACAATATTTATTTCAATTAAAAATGCATAAAAATATTATGAAGCAAAAACATATTTAGATCAAAATATAGAACATAATTAGCTGTGCTTTATTCAGCCTTTCATAATTAATATAATTTATGTGAATATGTAATTTAATTTTAATAACTTAATTTAAAAAAATTCAAATTTATACCCATTGTTTTCTTATAATAAATATAATATTAAAACAATATAGATTTAGTAAATTAAAGAGTTCTTTTAAAATCATTGTGATAACAATAAATAGTGAGATATATTATATGCAATACTACATACTCCAATTTTCAACATTTTTCAAAATATGATTAAATATTGCAAGAAATCTCATGAAGGTTATTGAAACTGTTAACATGATAAATGATACAGAATGTCAATTATAAATTTAAAATTAATTTCGATAAATGAAGAAATATCTATGATTTTTTATGAGAAGAAATATTAATTTGTATGTTAATATGATTATTGTCCCAATTAAAATGTTTGATTTTTTAGACTAACTGTAACAACATTCTTCAGTATTCAAAACAACACAAAAATGTACTGATTGAGTTGTGGTTTAGAATTACGAATACATATTCCTCCATTCTCCCTCAATATAAGTCACATATCAGATTTAAAAAGATTTCAGATGACACCTCACTTTCCTTCCTATAAGAATACTATAAACCCATCTAATACAAACTTACATGTAAGATATGAACCTAACCTACCTTGTATACAAGGGTTTGAAAGAAAGTGCATAATGATATGTTTTCATAGAGAGCATTCTTAGTAATAAAATTATGCGTTGTAGGTATTTGAACTCAAAATAAAATTTTAGATGAATGATATTATTTCCAAGATGGTAGTGTCCTAAAATTTTAAAATAACAGTTTGTAGATTTTTGAAATTGAAATTTGGTTTTTATCCACATTTCTTAAATAAACAAAATTGGTATGCGTTCATTGTTCTGCTCACAATATATATAACTCTGAGGAGTACATTGTAGCTTATATTATTTAAGTTTTCCCATGTTATAAGTTATGTATCCCATGTTAGACAAAGCAATTTTAATACTGTTTTCATAATAAACCAGTATTTCTTTGGCAGTAAAATAAAAATGCTTATTTTGATTTTATGTCTTCCCGATTCATTTTTAAACCTCATTTACA
>JAPDSC010000405.1:33875-75263 GCA_026290005.1 Latrodectus geometricus
ATATATATATATATATATATTAGTTAGCTATAACATTAAACAGTCTTCAGTAATTAGTTTGTTAAAAGGATATTAAAATAAGTGTTAGAATTTTTAATAATAAAATGAAAGAGAATGACGATTTCATTACCATTAAAACACGAATGTGCGTATTAACCTCTTATAATCACTAATTTCTTTAAATACGTAAAGATTAAACATATAGTACCAGAACTTTATGTTATTTTATATTTTTGTTTGATTTAAACATAAGTGTTTCTTTAAACTATGAAACAAAGTGAAAAAAAAATTTTTCCAGTATTTTCATTTTGAACCTTGAAGATCGAAGCAGACAGTTTGTTTATTATTAAATTCTAAAATGAAAACATATCAATGCTGGAAGAAAAAGAAACAGAGTCCCTAGAGAGAAAATAAATTTTTAAAATAAAGCTTACCGAAGCCAGTGAAACACGTTCCAAAGAAATAAGTTAGAAATAAGCTAGCCGTCCACACTATTTTTCTCAGATGATTGTTTTGTCAAAACCTTTATTCAACTGCCCAGTCCAGATTCACATAAAAGAATGATTTTTTCTGTCATTTTCTCTGTTCTCTCAGGATTTAAAGTATGGTTTCTTGGAAAGTTAGAATTGATTTATTTAGAAAAAAATAATGTTACATAATGACATTCCTCGAATAATCTAAGTTAGATTCTCCTTATATTCCGAAAAGAAAGGCTAAATTTTGAGGAAGTGTAACAATTTGTTATCGAAAGTATAATTTAAATATTTATATATAACAAATGATCGTAGCATTAAGAATGAATCCTCCGATTGCTTTGGAATTTTGTATGCATAAATAGTTTGATCAAATATTTAAATGATTAGAATTTGATGTTCGAAATGGATGAGTTGTAAAATCTCCAGGGTATTGAAACTGAGCATCCCGCAGATGTATAAAAAATCTGTTCTTGAATTGTTGTTAAATATTTCTGCTCCATTACTATTTATGATACCTTTCAACTAAACAATTATACTTCTCAGAGTTCCAGAAAATGCCAGTTTGAAAGAGGTTGTATCATTGAACTGAACGAGTCTTGTTGAGGAAATCCCAAAATTGCTCATCATATATATCGAAACGATGCGGCGATTAGAATATGCTACTAAGAATGAATGGACGATAGCTAATTTCAGTATTAGGATAGCAATGTTTGAATTTGGGGCGTAACAGATCAGGAGGACAAAGTGATTATCAGCTGTCACTACAACTGATTCATCGATATCAATCATCAGATGTGTGATCCGCACACGAAGATCCATCTTAACTGTTACCAGATGTCTGATAGTGTGAAATCTGAGCTGAGCTCGTTCTGATCGTTATGTCACCTGAAAACTCACTTCTGCACACTGTCGAGCCAAATTATAGTGATGTTTGACTGAATCAGGTTGGAATGATGTTGTCTGTGGACGTTTAGTTTTTAGTGACGAATACTGCTTCTAACAATGCTCTGAAGATCATTGATAATGTGTTTAGAGACATTCTGGGCAGTGTTCTGATCCTGTTTGCATTATTGCATATTAACCTATTTCAAGAAAATTACTTAGTGACTTGGAAGTTTAATTATAAGCTTCTTAGAAAGATTACGCATAGTTTATCTTTAACATCATATGAATATAAACAATTAAATAATCTTAATTTTTTTCCCGTAATCACTTTGTAATAGATTATTGTATTTTATCAATAAATTATAATTTTAAATATAATTAACAAAAAAATTCTACATAGATGAATAATATTCTTGCTTACAAGAATATTATAACATTGTTTAAAAAGTCTAAATCATTTAAAATTTCACTTCTAACATAGTTTTAGAATTATTTTGCCTCATATTATACTTTTGATGTACTTTACTATTAGTAATGTCAATATATTATATCGTTAATTTTACATATAAAATTTGATTAGTTTTATTTCGGTGATTCATTCTTTAGACTTTTTCAACTGGTTCATTTATCAAATATGTGATATATTTAAAATAAGTAAAAAAAGTTGAATATTTATATTGAAAATGCTATTGCAAAGTTTGAGAAGACATTAACATAAGAAAGCTCCTCTTTCAGGCCACAATCGAATCTTCCCTATATGTCAAAGATGTAAGATCAACCTTCATATTAGTATCTTTAATAATGTAGGGCAAAGGCATGGAAACAGCCGTCAAATTTGTTTTGAACTATTAAAATTTACCAAACAATTTATATTTGTTTGGTAAATTTTAATCTGTTTATCTGATACGTTGCACGCATAACAAAGACTTCACGTAATCGGTTTTTCCATAAATGGTGCGCGTTTAAACAAAACTATAAATTATTTTGTTACCAGCAATATATTAGAATAAATCATCATGGGTGTCTGTTTCCAAACTCAAGATATTTTCTTTTGATTTCTGATAAACACTTTCCTTGTTATGGCAGCTTATACTTACAGAACATCAACAAAACTTTCTGCTATTTTCTTTTCAGTTGATTACTTTCGCGTCTCCTTTATCTATTTCTTCAATATTATAGAATAAGACTAAAATATCTGTCTGGAATTATTATTGAAATATTAATTAGGGTGATTTTATACGTCTGAAAACAAAAATTTTCAAATTGCTGAGCTCTAATTTGTTTTACTTTTCGGTAAAATTAAACGCTTTACAAGGAATAATACTGTGATTGATGTTTCGATAAACTTCTTTGATTTATCCATATTTTACAAATGTGTGTGTATGTAGAATGGTAATTTTTCCTCTTAAATAGCAATTTCTCTACATGTTTTGATCACTTATGACTTTAATTAAATATTAAATAAAAATTTAAATTAAATATTAAATTAGAATTTTTTTTAGAAACAAATTTTTATAAAATTAACAAATAAGGATTGTTTGTTACAAATATACATGTTTAATTTTAGACATACTTGTCGTGGCGTAAATTACAATGTACAATGATTTACAATTCTTTACATTTGTTATAATAAAGATAACTTAATATTACTTTGGAAATATTTTATGAGGTATGGAATAGAATAAAATTTGTAATAATTATAGAAATAATTAATACTAAATAAAAAAATAATAATTTGTATTAAGTAAAATTATTTATGTATTAAAATTTAAATAATTTGTACGTGTAGTTCATTTACGAATTTAACCATAAAGAATTTTTCTGCTTCCTTCATAGAATATATTTCGTAATAAAGTAAATGTTTTAGAAAATTAACTAACACATTTTATAAACATTTATAAAAAATATATAATTAATCTATTTTATAAATTTAATACATCTGCATAAAAACTGTTTTAATTAATTGTTTAAGAATTATATTTTAATTAAGGCATGCTTTAAAGCTGATATTAATAATCAGAACAAATTTATATTAAATTAATTCCACATAAATAGCTTTAAAATCGCTTAATTTAACAATAAAAAAAAATTAAAAAGTGAATTTAAGAAACTTCATAATTTCTATTTTTGTATGATTTTTCCCAAATTTTATATTTAGAAAAGAATAAAATATTTTATTATTTTAACTTCTTATAGCAAAATTATTTTTTTCTAACTCCAGTGAAGATAATAGTATTAATACCTTGAAATTTATTCTAAAATTTACTTAAGATTTTAAAGACTGTAAGCATTTAAATCATATTTCATATTGCGTTCCAAAATTTTCAAATTGTCAAATGCAGTTTCATGTCTGCGAAAAGTTGTACTTTTTAAAAAACGAATTATAAATTGTTGTATCCTTTAATATCAAGTAATATAATAAAATGTTCTAGTAACATAAATATTATCTGTTACGCATAAAGACTCGTTGCCTCATGTGCATTTTTTACGATATTAATTAAAATATTACATTTTTATTTTAAAATTCAATTTTTATTGTAAAATATTCGTTTTTATCAAAACAAATATTTTCTCTTTAAATACGTGTGTATATCTCTTCATAAACTTCACCTTACAATCTCCATAGGGACTACAAATTTGTTGTTTTTAAGTATTTGCACAATTTGTTTTGCTACAATTATTATTTATTTTTTGTTCAAAAGTTTTAAAGACGGTATCTCACTAATATAATATATCATATAAATATGCGTACCTATATATAAAAATATATATGTATACATATTCACATATTTATATACATGCACAATATATATAAATCATTATAAACATTTTAATTTTACAACTTAAGTGTTGTTTTTTGGGGAAATATTTAAAAGTTTATTTTTGTAAATCGTTAATAAAATATTTAGTCAGTGGTGAAATATTTTAGATTGACTTATAAATTTAAGTTATTTACATAAAATTCGTCCTTATATATATTTAGATTATAATTTGTGCAATAATACACTAATGGCCATTAAAATTGCTACACCAAGAAGATGAAATGCTACAGACGTGAAATTTATACGGAAGGAAGAAGGTGCTGTGATATGCAAATGATTAGCTTTTCAGCGCATTCAGACAAAGCAGGTGCCAGTAGCGACACCTACATTGTGTTTAAATGAGGAAATTGTTCAGCCGGTTCCTCATACACAAATTGCATTTGAACGTTGTTGCCTGGTGAAAAATTGTTGTGATGTCTCGTGTAAGAAGGAGAAATGCGTCCCAGTACGTTTCTGACTTTGATAAAGGTCGAGTTGTAGCGTCGGTCGAGATTAAATGACTGTCAGCAGAATATGGAATCGATGGGTTCTGGACGGTAATACGAACCGCCATGCGGGATCTCAACGGTCACCTATCACTAGCCGCCGAGAAGACAAGTATATTATCCGCGTGGCCGTAAGGGATCGTGCAACCACGTCACGAGCCGTGACTCAAGAAAAGGGGTCGCTTATAAGACAACAAGTGTGCACGAACAGTTCGACGACGTTTGCAGCAGCATGGACTTTCAGCTCGGAGACCATGGCTGCGGCTTCCCTTGACGCTGCGTCATAGAGCGCCTTCAATGGTGTGATCAACGACGAACTTGGGCGCACGAATGGCGAGACGTCATCTTTTCAGATAAATCCAGGTTCTGTGTACAGCATCATGATGGTCGCATCCGTGTTTGGTAGCATAGTGGTGAACGCACACTGGCAGCGTGCATTCCTAATCGTCATACTGGCCCATCACCTGGCGTGATGGTATGGGGTGCCATTGGATACACGTCTTGGTCACCTCTTGTTCGCATTGACAGTGCTTTGAACAGTGCATGTTACATTTCTGGTGTGTTACGTCCCGTGGCTCTACCCTTTATTTTAGCCCTGCGAAATCCTACGTTTTAGCAGGATATTGCCCGACCGCATGTTGCCGGTATTGTACGGACCTTCCTTGATACGGAACATGTTCGGCTGTTTCCCTGTCCAGCACGTTTTCCAGATCTTTCACCAATAGAAAACGTCTGGTCAATGGTTGCCGAGTGACTGGCTCGTCACCAAATGCGGTTGATGAACTGTGGCATCATGTTGAAGCTGCATGGGCATCTGTACCTGTACATCTCTGTTTGACTCAATGCCTAGGCGTATAACTACTTTTATTACTGCCAGATGTTATTGTTCTGGGTACTGATTTCTCAGGATCTATCCAGTCAAATTTTTTGAAATTTAATCACCTTCTATTTCTAGTATAATATATTTATCCAATAAATATCATTTTGTTATCTGCATTTCTTTCTGGTGTAGCAATTTTAATGGCCAGTAGTGTAGAATTTCGTAATATAACAATGCATAAATATTATAAATTGGTTTGAGTATGTATTATTTTTGTTGCGTATTTAAAGTTATTCTAATTGCAAAAAAGATTTCTTGTTATTTTTAATTTCGCGCATGCAAAGCTTAAGTAATTTAAAACTATATATTTTTATTAATTTTTCATCCACTGATATGCTAAGTATATTTTCTTACTAAGTACTTTTCCCAATGAATACTTTTTTCATTCATTTCAATGTCATTAGTAATACAAAAGTATCGTTATAATGCACGATTTATAATAGCGTCTGAACTGATAAAAAAAATAAGCAGTCCGTACATTAATTTCCAAGAAATGTGATCAATTTTCATTTGTATACTGAATTTTCGATTCCCTGCTGAGAATTCTTTACTTTAATAAATTTTCGTACGTAAAAAAGGGATGCTTCTCTTTAACTCTTACTTTGGGAGATATATATCACACTCTTTTGCAGCCTGCTGATTGCAAAATAGAAACTTCAGTTCTGACTCCATTACCATTCTCATGGACGTTTGAAATATAAAAAAAAGAATAATGCTTTGAAAACTTTTTGGACAAAAATAAAAAAGGAAAAGAAGCGAAGAAAAAATTGGGAAGTCTCACACTTAAAACTGTAAGGAAAGCGTCTCAAGCTGATAAGGGAAACAGCCATTTTTGCAAATGTGATTTTCAAGCTTCTATCCATTAAAAAGAAATTACTGCATTTTTTTTTCTTATTTATTACCAGATAATGGTAGATACGGGTTTTCCACTGGTTTCTTAATAATTAAGTTAGAATATTTCTCCCCTATATTTAAACCCGTTTCATTATTTTATTATTCCTTTCACTGATGATGCATGCAGAATTTAACGATAATCTTTGTAATATAAAAACAAGGAAAGATTATTTGTAAAAAAATTGTGTCTATTATCTTAATGGAGAAGGTTTTCTTTTATTTCTTGAGAAGTGAGGATTACAAAGCTTTAAAAGTAATTGAAATTTTTCTTTTTATTTTAATAACATTCTGCATTTTTTACTACAATTACTCATCATGTTTGAGCCCTTAAGATCTGTTTATCCAGATTGTTCAAATGTTTTGAGTAGATATGTGTCATAAAAATAAAAAGATCTAATTTGAAGTTAGATTATTTGTTTGATTTCTTTTTAGTGGTAAAACATTTTGATGAAAAAACAAAAATTCTGATTTCTACATTCGTATATGGCATTATTAAAAATTTACATTAATTAAAAAGTTTTAAGAAATTAAAATTATAATAATTCCATGATAGCATTAAAAATCTACAACATTATTTTAATTATCCCTAAACATTACTTACAGAGATAAATAATTTTAGATATCAACATAAAAATAAATTTAATTGGAAATAATTTTTTATGGTAAGCAAAATAAGCGAATTTGTCGAAATAAAATATTGAGAATTGGAGTCAAGTTATATATATATCTACACACTAAATGTAGCAAAATAAATGATTTTTAGAAGATTTCTCTCATATATTTAAATCCCTTTATATCTGATATTATATTTACATCTATATACTCCTGTAGTTTTGATTAATCTGATTGTGCTGTCACAAGACCTACCGTTTTACACCTGCACAAATTAGACTTCTTTAATCAATATCAATTTCAAAGTTCTTATTTTAGATACTTTCAATAATCAATCCTTCATTGCAATACATTTTTGTGAACAAATATGAAAATTGGTTCCACAATAATAACAGAACATAATTTATACTCTAATATTAAAATTTAAACAAACTTAAAAAGTACATTATAAAAATTAATATAAGTAACAAAATAATTAAGCAAAATACATTTGTAAACATTATCAATTTCCTTTGCTAAATTTTTTCCCTTTGTATCAAAGAAACAGTTTCTAACTGCTAAATAACTCGGTGATAGCTGCTGAACTCAAATAAATTATTTAAGTAACTTAATGGGACCTTGAAAAAAAGGATTCTGTAAATTTACATTATTCTCTGTAATTTGAATTTATTAGTATGATAAAATAGAAGCATTATGTTGCTTAAAATGAAACATGGTTTAATTTCAGGTGCTATATTACAATATTTTATAGATGATGTTTAGACACTTTCTTCAATGTCTAGTCGTATGCTATGTTGGTAAATATTTCAATAGTATGGAATCCTTAAGATTTAGGTTTCATAAAAATAATAGCTACTAAAGATGCAATTAATGAATAATAAAAAAATTTGAAATTGAAAAAAGGAGCCTTTCCTATTTGTATAATTATCTTTAATTCATAATATTATAGTTATAAAAATAAGGGTAGTTATTTCCTCAACAGGATTTAGGGATGTTTTTGTTGATCAAAATTTTTGTATATATTCGTTTGTTTATAAAATTATATTAATAACCGAGAACTAAGATTCAGTTTACATTACTCATTTTATTATTCATTTTGTTTATTATTAATATTGTATATTAAACTGTAGCTTTTCTAATTTCTTATTACATCACATTTTCTTTTATATAACAGCAATAGCTGTATTCGTTTTCTAAATTTTTTTTACTTTAATTAATTAAAAATGAACACTCTTTCACGTTTAAAAATCTGTAAAATATGTGTTGCAAGATTGTGTAATGTATTATACAAGAATACTTGTGTCTATATAATTAAATAGTGTTCTTTTCTTTTGTTGAATTTATTTTAATATATTTGTGTATGTAATTATTATCGCATTTATTAGTTTTGATTAAAAATTGAATTTCAAATATAATATATTTAAATTTAATGTAGAGACATACCAAGAAAAATTGAAGTAACTATTAAAATTGTAAGCTTGCAGATTTCTGGAACGAGGGTTACTCTGAAATTGAGATACGCGCAGAAAAGCATTTACAAAATAAAAATAACGGTTTAATTTTAAAATACAAAGTATTTTAACACATAAGACTATTTTTCACTAAATTACTTCTACTTGTTTAGCGTAGAATAAATTTTAAACAGAAGAGAAAATGGAGTTGACGCGAGAACATTTTAACTTTATGATTTTCTACGATTTTAAAGTAGGATTAAATCATAAAGTATGCGTTCAACGGTTACAATTAGCATTTGGTGATGAATCTCCAGCTCGTGCTACTGTATTAAGATGGTTTAGAGAATTTAGAAGAGGTCGCAATTTTTTTCAGAATGAAGAACACACAGGAAGGCCGCCGTCGGGAGTATCCCAGATAATGTGTCTGCCACACAAAAAATGTTAATGGATGATAATCGCTGTACCTATCAAATGATACAGAAGAAACTAAACATTGGATCCGCAGCCATACACAAAATCAGTCATGAAGAATTACATATGAAAAAGGTAGTTTGCCGTTGGTTTCCCCATAATCTAACTGAGCATCAAAAAGAGAAGCGTGTCAGAATCAGTAAAGAAACTCTTAAATTCCTAAATGATGGTGGCCACCACATCATTTCTAAAATTGTAACTGGTGATGAAACGTACATACCGTTTTTTGACGTTGCAACACGTCAAGAAAGCAAAGTATGGGTCTTTGAAGATGATCCCACGCCGACAATGGTGAAAAAACGACGCGCACTGAAAAAATTGATGTATGCCGTCTTCTTCAGAAGTACGGGATTGGTTAAAGCCATCAAGTTGGAAGGACAGAAGACAGTAACAGCAAACTGGTGGACCCCTAAATGTCTTCCATAAATTCTAAAGAACTGATTGTTAAGGGACTAATTCTTCACCATGACAATGCATCTTCACATACAGCCGAATTAACAGTTGAGTTTCTTAAACAAAAACAAATTAAAGTGATCGAACATCCGCTGAATTCACTTGATCTAGCTATGTGCGACTTTTGGTCATTCTTTAATCTAAAAAAGAACTTACGTGGACGTCGTTTTCATTCAGAAGAAGGGATTGGTGTTGATATAAATGCATTTTTTTTCATCTATTCCAAGAAATGAATGGCTTGAAGCATTTAATCTGTGGAAAATTCGTTTAGAAAAGTGCATTGATGTTGGAAGAGACTACTTTGAACTCACCTAAAATTTTGTAAGTATAACTTTAAAAACTTAGTTGTATCTCAAAGCTTTCAGAGTGACCCTCGTATACTAAGCAAGCTTGTAAATTTCTGGTAAAAATTGTAAATATTGTACAGTTTCGTATGCCTTGGAATTAGAAATTTTCAAATCAAGCAACACATAAATAATGAAGCAAAATAATATTTTACATCTTATTTTATTAGTCATTCCACTTTTAAAGCTGTACTATTAGAGTTATTTTGAATTCCTAAACTTCAATGTTGAAGGCAATTAAGATCTTTTTACCTAAGTCAAATCCTAAGTAATTGTGATATATTGGTAAATTGGTGATTTAGGTTTCTCAAAATCAGAGATACATAGATTAAATATGAGAGTATTAATGTTTTCTTCTGAAATATTAGTTGTTAATAGTGACATTATTATGTTTTATACAAATAAATTATTACTATAGAAAATATTAATGTAATTCATGTGCCTTAAAGCATCGGGATTATATTAATCTGATAGAAACTTATAAGGAGAACTTGAAAGAAGTTATTTATGAATGAAGATTTTGTTTGTACCTGGGAAGCTATAATGTTTTACAACAAAAGTACTCGTCGATCTTACTTTTATTAATGCCAAGATGTATGACGTTCATTACTTCTGTTCGAAACTAAAGTCATTTAGAAAAATTCGTAAAAAAATTTCTTATGAGAATTGCAAGGATCTGAGGAGGATTGTTGAAAAACTTATTAAGGTATCACAAATATATTTATTTATGTTATTCATTTTAATGATTAAATTAGCAGGTAGATATAATGAAATTCTTATATCTTTATTGTTGTTCTTCTGTATTGGAGTCAAAGACCTTTTGGGAACAAAAAGAACTCTTATTTCATTAGATACTGCCGATAAATTCCAAAATTTATATATATATATATATATATATATATATATATATATATATATCATTTTTATAAATTTTTTTATATATTGTGAAGTTTTCATATTATTTTTAATTTAATAATATAGTTTATAGAAGGCAATTTTTATTGATATTGATTATGGGCATTAGAACCTATAAGAGACGTTCAAGCAATGCATGAAAACTAAGTTATGGAAACAGAAATTTAAAGGCTTATCTTTTGATGTAAGATATCCCATTCCATTAGGCATGCTGAATGTATGATAAAATAGTGTTGTCAAGTACAAAGTTTATATTTTCTATTATTTTTTTGTATGTTTGATTCATGAAAGAAAAACCGGCGAAAATGAAAATTTTGCTTGCAAATTTTGAAGTTTCTTCTTCTTCTTTTTCTTCTTTTTTATCCTCCAAAGTCTGAAGGAGTCAGGCAAGATCTAGAAATTCGTTGACTCTTAAAAAGTCCAGCACAAGAAGGGGAGTTGCATAGAGGTCCAACCCTAGTGAAGCCCATACAATCCAAAATGTGCCGTGGCGAAGCCTCGTGTACACCGCACTTTGTGCAGGAGTCGTACTTCTTTCTTCCCTCAAAAAACGAGAGGTACTTAATGTGCCCACTGGTGAGTCTTGTTAGCGCAGTTTAGGAACCCCTATCACAGTCGAGGGCAAAGGCAATTCCGGCTTTCCACCAATATACCAGTAGTGAGTTGGAGGAACCCTCCAATGCGCCATAATTTGTTCCTTTTCCGGGAGTACAACTCCTGAAAGGTAAGGGTAGATGGAGTTGAAATAGGTTGATTTCATCCCTCCCTTGCAAGTTTGTCTGCATGCTCGTTCCCAAGGAAATCTACGTGTGAAGGGATCCACTGTAAAGGGATCTCGAGATGCTGCGAAATCTGTTATAACTTATTCAAGATTGAGATACTAGTCAGATCACCGATCAGAAACCAATTGTGAAGATGTTGAAGTGAGCTACGGCTATCTGATAAAATCCAAAGTTCCCCATAATCCTTCATTGATAGGACAACTCAAGACCCTCATTAATTGCTCACTTCAAAGAACTGAACAAAAGTCCGGATTGCGTCGGCTATTTGATATTTTGTCATAAGGTGTCACTGTATATATACCACTACATGCACGTTTAGCCATTTTGCAACTATCAGTAAAAATATTAATAGCATTTTCGGGAATATTGGCTATGACTTCCAAAGCCAGCTGCTTAAAATGAACTGCCAAAAGTTCTTTTTTAGACCCTGGGGAAGAGAAGTTGTAATGAAAATGCGCCCCAGAGAGTCCTTCTGAGGGATCCAGGCAACACTGCAAAAAATGTTTACTTAGGATTAATATGAAAAACGGTGTTAAATCATGGATCTGCAACGAATGCTTTTCTGATGTTTACTCTTTAATATTTACTCCAGCGATACATTGAGAGTTGTGATAAAAGTAAATTTTCTTTCACAGGCCACATTTGGAAATTCTCTTTTACTGTGATTACTGACGCAATTAATCAAAACTTTTTACTGGAAATATTTTTAGAAAACTTGAAATAATGTTTCCATTCATCAGTTGGGATCATTATAGCATTTGGTGCTACTTATAAATCACTTACTCTTCCCAGTCTGATGACCAAAATTTGTTGTAAAGAGTTTTAATGTACGCAACGTAAGTACGTAAGTTGTAAAGAGTTTTAATGTACGCAACTACTTTCTTGTAAGGCTTTTCACATATTGTGACTAGAATTCACTTTTTCAGGAGAGGACATTTGAAGAACTCCAAAGTAAGTTACGTGATAGAAATACATGCAAAAGGAATATTTTAGCTGGTTCGGTAAATTTACAATTTCTTAAATAAGACCCAAAAAATTGTAAAATTACCATTGGTAATCAAGCCTTTTAAATCTGATTTCCTCTGCAATCATTATTTAGTTTCCAAACAGAGCATCAATTATACAAAAAATATCTTTAACGTATTTAAATGAATAATTTGTCAGACATTTTGCAGTGAGAATCTCTCCACAGTCTGATGAAGGTAGACAATATCCATAAGGGAAGTGACTCTGAGAAAATCCAGCACAAGAAGGGAGTCCGTGTAGAGGTCTTCTTGAGAGAGACCTAAACAAACCAATATGTGCTTGATAGACAAACCAATATGTGCTTGATGTGACGTCTGTTGCTCGTCACACTTAGTGCAGATACAGAAAATGTCAGATATTTCATATTGTTAGAGTTAAAATTACCTAGAATTTCAATCTTTAAGTGTGTTATGTTTTATTTAGATAATAAATTCAAATTAAATGCAAATGACTTTGATTTTGTAGTTGCATATCGTTTCATGTAACAAAATTTTCAAATTATTTGCAATTAATCATCCCACTGAAAACACTATTGTACATATTGAACCTTGTATACAATATTTTTTAAATATTTCAAATATTAATATTAATAGTCTGATAGGGTCTTCGAAAAAAATCTAATTTAGTCAAAATTCTGTTGCATCACATAGCTTGACAATCGAACTTTTTGGTTTTGGTCATGATCATCTACAATTAACGATCACCCCAAATATATTATTTGCAGCATATATCTTTTAGTGATACTTGAATGGCATGTACCATCTGCCAACACATACCATTTTCAAAAGATGTTCAATATTTATCAGAAGGATAAATACAGACTTTACTTATTGGGACCCAGTCAATTTATTCCACAGATACATCCATACAGTGCTGTAGTCAATTTCCAGACTATGTTCCAAAATTAATGAATTGTAATTCTTACCTACACCTAATAAATTTGAACCGCAATCAGGTGACAAGGTTACACCTGAGCTGGTATCTTTTTCTCCATATCTAAGAATTTACAAAGGAAGGACCTTAGACTACACGTAAATATTTCGAATTTTAATATTAATAATGTGATAGGGTCTTCGAAAAAAGTCCAATTTAGCCAAAATTCTGCAACATCATATAGATTGACAATCGAACTTTATGGTCTCGGTTATGATCATCTACGATTAACAATCACCCCAAAATATACTATTTGCAGCATATCTCGTCTATATGTGTGTGTGTGTGTGTGTGTGTGTGTGTGTGTGTGTGTGTGTGTGTGTGTGTGTGTGTGTGTGTGTGTGTGTGTGTGTGTGTGTGTGTGTGTGTGTGTGTGTGTGTGTGTGTGTGTGTGTGTGTGATATTGAGCCAAGTTGATGAAATTTGATTTAATTTCAATACATACTGTATTCAGTTAAAATACAAGCAAGAATTTAATAAAAGTATGTCACGTTGATATTATTTATTATATTGAAAAATATTTGTTTATGTGAAGATATTTCATGTTTGATATGAATATTCAGAAAAATAATTCTATATTTCATAAGATAGTTACTTTGCCAAAAATATAATTTAAGCATACAACATTTTTCTCTTAGAAAAAAATTGAAGAAAAATAAAAACTATTATATTAATTTTATATTAGAAATATATTTAAAAGAATAAAATAACATTTTCATTGAATATCTAACCTTAAATACAATGCCTGACATTTTAAAACTTTATTTTTTAAATTTGTTTTCACTTTCTGGAATGATCGTTTTACACCGTCTTTTTTGACGCAATTTTTCTTCGCAAAGCGATTTTCAGTCATTTTTCTGCGACTTCATTTTTCCTGCTATGTCATTTGACACCAAATGGAAAAAATTGAAGCTTGTTGAGTGTTGAAGAAGTCCAACATCATGCTAGAAGTGGCACCCAATCTCTATTTTTACCTTTTGAAATGTTCATCTATCTCTTGTCTACATATAGGGACAGTGCACAAATTTAATTTACTAACTGTAGGAACATTCATAAATCTTAAGTATTTTTTCAAAAATTGTATACGCAGTATTCTTGTGCTGAAGGTGTATAAGTGTTTCTTGGGGTTTTTTTTCCAATAGGAGTTTTGAGATATGTAAATTTAAAGAAAAGGAGGGTTTTTTTTTAATTTAGTAATTTAGTACAAGTTAATAATTTGAATTAGCAATACTTTCTAAGAGTTTAAAACTAGTTTTTTTAAGATATTATTGTGAAAATGGTGCAATATCTATTAATAGTAGTGTATGAAAATGAAAAACGATTATAAAAAAGTTATACACACATCAAGTTATTTTAATACGTTTAATTAAAGTTTAAGATAAATAATTCTTTACTTTAAGGTAAAAAAAAAATAGTAGTAATATAAATATAATTATAAGTAATACATTAATTTCTCTCATAACAAAAAATGTAATATTTTGAAATTTTCCAAATAATTACTTGAAAATTTCTAAAGTAAATGCTTTGGAAATTTTAAATAATTTTAAATTCATTTTGAAAAGATTGATTGTAAAGGGAATAACAAACAATTATAGGGAATAATTAAATACACCATCTCTCTTCATATTTTAAAGTATTTATAAATAGTAGTTTCAGTAATACGATTATAAAAATCATAGCTCTTTTTAAATATATAAGTCTGCAAAACCTCTTTATAAACTTTTCTTAATTAATAAGAAGTTCAAAGTGTTTAAAATAGAATATGTATTCCTTTTTATTTAACTAAATCTAGTGAAAATGCATATCTAAATAATAAATAAAAATATGCTTACCATTTTTAGTATGTTTCATGATTATTCTTTTGAAATAAATATTTTCAAAGATTAGTTCACATTTTCATATATAACTAAAAATATATTTTAATGATACAGGATTTATATATGTTAAACCATTTTGCAAATTCAGTAGATTTCAGGATATTTATGAAACACCATAAATGGCATTTTTAACAAGAGCTTCACAAGTATACAAGAAATAAAGTATTTTTGAATATTTTAAATATTAAATAAATTTAAAAGCACACAGAAGTGCCAAGAAAGAAAATATTAAAAAAGCAAAATCGTATTCGCTGTTATTTACAGAACTATTCATTAAATGAGCATTATTTTTCTTAAACTATAGTAAAAATCTTAAATCGTAATTATATAGAAATTTTTCTTATAAATATATACATGCATTTCTATTCTAAATAGGCGATTAAATTTTATCAGTCGCAGCATTTTTCTTGGAAAGAGAAGGAGGATTGTGAAGTAATTGAGATGCGCTATGCTATCGGATAGGAAGTTCAAGAAAATATACCCATTGAAGCGGAAAGTAAGCTAAGATCATTAGAAATTCTTTGAAAGGAGATATGTATAGGGCTTATGATATTTCACAACAAGACCCAGCCTTACTTTTGTACTTTTTTTCTTTATCCAGACTATATTTTTTTATAAATCAATATTTTTCTTTTCTTTACTTTTTTTCCCTATTTCTTTTACTCTTTTCATATTCTTCTTTTTCTCTTCGTTCCTTTTAAGATATTCTTGGCGTCAGAGAAGGAGATGTGGCAAAATTTGAGCCGAGAATGCCTGAAAGCCAAAGCAGCCAACGTGCTTCTAAAACTGGCATTGTCAGGAGTTTTCAGGCGTAGTGAAATCTCCACTTTTGAGAGCTTATTACGCTCGCTCCTTTTGCGATTTTCTTTGCACCCTTTCCCGCGCCAACTCATACACCCCCTCTGCACTTCCCTATCACCAACGAAAGTGGGAGTAAAGAAGATAGAAAGAAGAAAGAAATCTAACTCCGATAGGATTTCAAAGTTGAGGTACTTTATATATCTATATACAAATTTGAAATGCTCTGACTACTTACAGAAATCGTGTTTCAAAGTTTCCGAGAAATGCTGCATTTTTAAATTCTTTATTAGAAAATACTTTCCAATTTAATTTTAAATACATCATTCCCCTCAAATTTCTTCCTCTACCATTTAATTAAGTTCCTCTGGCTTGTGAAATTTAAATAATTTTCTTCGTGAACAATTTATCGTATGGAAATTTAGCAGGATTTTCCAATTAAATATCGTAGAGGAAAATGGTTAGCTCATTTGGAAATTATAAAAATGTTATTAAATACTGAACGAGTTTTAATATTGCATTCTTCCAGACAAAGATTAATTTTTCTTCAAATAAGAGTGTTGAAAAATATTTTTTGTTAACTTTGTAGAATTTAAATCTCTTGCGTATTGATAGATATATATCAAGAATTCTTATTGAAACTTGTAATTTAACTACCTAAAATTATTTATTTATACATAAGATCGAGTTATTAATACTATTTCGTATTAAACTAAACTGTTTTTTTCAAATATTTTCTTTTATCAAAACCATAAAACAAATAAAATATCTTCTTTTCAAATTTGTTTAATAATTATACTTATAAAAATTCTGAGGATATAAATCAATTATATGACTTATAAATTTACATATTTGATTTAATATTTTGGTATTAAATATTAAATTATCAGTAGTTCTCAAGAGAATTATTAACTTATAAATTAAACAAACCTTCTTTGCCTAAAATTCTGATATTATATAGAATAACTTTTTCTGTTTACAAAAATTCCCAATATGTATTGAAAGTTATCTCAGAATGTGTGTGTGAATGTGGCACAATTAAAATATAGCTAATTAGCATTATAACTGTACTCAACTATTTCTTATATGGTCTTCTTACATGATTTTGAAGTATTGTTGATTACATATATAATTTTTAACATAAACATTTTGTTGTCTAGAATGAATCCACCAAATATTTTTCATAATTCTAATTTTTATATTTTATCAGAAGACGAATGATTTACATACATATATTTGTGAGTGACTTGGTTTTTTTCACGGCATGTTTGCATTGTATTCTGGAGTTTCGAGGAAAACCCGAAATTCATATTAATTTTTTTTCTTTGTTTTGTTATACTTCAGTTTTAACACTGTATTCCGTTCCTCAGTAAAACGCAATTTGTGTTGAACTTTTTCAGCTCGTAAGATGCAATATTTTAATTAAATTTCAGAAAAGTTAATGTTCAAACTAAAATTTCTTTCAATTTATTGGGGAAATGTCCAATACATAATAAAATAGTAATATTACATTAATCTGCATTTATTGAGAGCATAATAATATAAGCAATGATTTATATTATTATAAAACTACATTGTAATATTTCTCATAAGCTGGATAGACATACTTATATTCTTTTATTTCTCGCAAACTATATGGTGTTTTCTTTTTTTCTTTTCTTACAATTCTAAACATGCACTCGAAGTACAGAAATAATTTTGTGTATTCTGAAATGTTATCAAATGCTGTTTGTGGCTAAATATTTAACAATATCTAAATGACTGATATCGAAGAATTGATGTCTGAAAGCCCTTTTAATGGAAACTATTTAAGATAATTTATGATAATAAAGAAATCGATAATGACAAATTCGATGGGGTGATTTCACTTTTAACAACTGATTGAATTCGCGAGGGATTGAAATTTGCTGCAAGCATGGAATAATATTTTCTTATTATAATGGAATAATATTTTCTTACTACTGGAATAATATTTTCTTATATATATCAGCAAATATCAGAAAGTAAAAAAAAGGCCGCTAATAACATAACATTGTAACAAAATTGAATAGAAATTGATAATAATAAGCAAATTATTTTATTTCAGTCTAAGTCGATAGTTTTGCTTGATATGTTTGATAAATCTGTTGAGGAGAGCATTTTGATCCAGGTCGTAATAAACTTGCATGCTTGTTACAAAGTAGTCATAAGTAATTGTTATTAGTCTCTTTACTCATTTCGATTTGAATTTTTGTGTTTCATGATATTATGGAGGACAAAAGAATAACTAACTTTTATTGTAAAAAAGAATCTGTTGCAATAAACCTTAGAGTAAAGAAGCATATTCTAAAATTTATTGCATAAGATACTTTTATAAACCTTTGAATACTAATAATAAACCTTCGAATAAAGTAACTTTTGTAATAATATAATAATATTTAATAGTATACTAATTTTAATTTTTAGTAATAAATAGAATTGTTTTAGTTTTATAAATTATTAATGTGATTCCCATTGCATATATATTTTGAACAATTTCTTTGTTAAATAACTAGTTTTTTTCATCTTATTATAGTTATCAAAGTTTCTGTAAATGTATGGTGATGATGTAAATGATGATATGGTACATAATGTGGTTATAATATTAAACTTGTAATATATCACATGATAATGATTTATTCAATTAATGATCTTTGATATAGAAACATGAAACGAGTTCTCTATGTCAAATTCTAAGCAAGAAAGTAGTTGTTATGGGTAAAATGCATGACATTGCTTATATCTACTTTGCATTACCTCTAAATATCTTCTTTTAAGATTAGGACTTGAAAAAGAGGACTGATTTCAATGTCTTCATCTTGTTTTAATTTTTTTCCTATTTCATTGTCTTATGGATTTGTTTTAGTCTAATGATTGAACTAGATACAATAAGAAGCAGGAACACTAATAAAAAATTTTGATGAAGAAAATTACAAGGAGTCGGATCTGCCATTTTCACTAACTAAAGAAAGAATTACTTATCCTTTAACACTGTAAAATCTAATCAAATGACAGAGTAGATTATTGTTTAAGTATGAACGTATGTTTTTATAGTCATGTATTAAAACATTGTCATGATTAAAATTGAGAAATCAATATGACAATCATTTTCACTCACTAAGGAAGTGAAATTGGCATCTTGATTGGTATGATCAAGATGCCTATTTAAACGCACTAAATTAATTTAATATATCTTAGTTTTGCTTATTTTGGAAAGAAATTGTTACTTATGATTAAAAATAAAACCATTCATTGTTAAGAATTCAGTTACCATATCTAAATGCCTTCAAACACTTAAGAAGTTCAAATATGATAGAAAAACTTGTTCACTCTGTATTAAAAAATCAATGAATAAAATTTAAAAAAGGAATGCATAAAAAATGATTATGAGCCATAAGAAATAAAACTTTAAATCTTTAATTTATGACTTTCAAAAATAATTTAATATTTAAATAAATCTATTAAAATAGTTAATTATGTAGTTATAATTTATTAGAAATGTAAAATAAAGTAAAATCAGGTTTTTAAGCCACAACCTTATAATAGCTTTCATAAAAATACATATTTTGAAGAAAGTCTATATTTTAATTTCCATAATATCGTTTTAAATCTGAAAATCTGTAAGAAATTCTAACTTTCAAGAAAATTCCAACATTTTAAATGTAATTTCAGATAATCACAATTTCTTTATTTCCTTCTATGTATTTATTTTGTCAGTAATTTAAATATAAAATTATTTTGAATTATAGCTACCAATTAGAAGCCTAACAATTAAAGGAAAACTTAAAATTTGTCATCAATAGCATTTTTGAATAATTCAAAACATTTTGGATAAAATATTTATTTTATGGTTTGAATTGTTTTATGAATAAAGCTTATATTTTTTCCTTCTTCAACTTACATTTGCTTTATATCATTAATTTTATGCGTACATAATCTTCTTATCTTTATCTTGTAAATATATGAATTAATTTAAAGATTGATTTGAGTTTTATATTATAGTATTCTGAATAGAAATATAAACATTAATTATAATTAAGTACATTTTTACCACAGAATAAATAATGAAGAATTTATTTTTTATCTACGAGAAATACTCATTGCTCCAAAAACGTTAATCAATATCCTACTCAGAAATAATAAATAAATCTCAACATCGCCGGGGCCCAAAAACCTACATGTGCCATTGCCGATATTCGGTACCAATCAAAAGAAAATCTATCTCGCAACAACCCACAGCACTCAAAGAGGTCCCCCAAACCCCTACACATAAAGTCATTAAGAGATCTATTCTGACGTTGATAAATGAACACTATCCCGGCTGCCACAGGAACGATTGGCTGCTGACAAGACCAGATTCCCGGTTATCTGAAACGCTCCTTTAAAGCTGCTGCCATTCTTGGGAAGACCAAGAAATTTAATGACCTATAGCACTACCAAGCACTCTAAGAACATTCCATGGGGAAGGCTCTGCTTTGTGTGTACCTTTTAGTATGTAAATGATGCCAAGGAAATGTGCCTTGATTTACCGGAACTTGTTATTAAAGTGAAGGGTTACTGAAGAACTCATTTGGTGTAATAACTACTTGTTGGTTAGAGTTTGTTTCGTAGTGATTTAAATTTTTGGAATTAATTAAAATTGTGGGAAGTTGTTAATCAAATTGTTTGAAGGAGGATTCTCTATCCAAAGTATATTTTAAGCGATTTTATGCATTATAAGGTAAACATTCTTTGCATTCTTTCATAACTGGAATGAACTAAAAATACTTGTTGGTGTGCTTTTATTCCTTATAATAACATAATGATAATTACATATTAATATTTTTAAAATTAAATCAATTTGCTGAAATATTAGATTTTTATTACGTAACAACTCAAATATTCGTATTATAATATTTGTTTAAAAAAAAGTTACCAACGTGACATAATGAAGTATATAAATATTGTTTACTGTTTTTACCAATATACCAATTATTTTTTCTTCGACAAAATTTTACTAAAAAATACTAGCCCTAACAAATAATCTTTAAACTGATTGAAACCTTAATTATTTATTTTTCTAAAATAACTACCTCTCAAAGTATAATTGTGAAGTAGATTTAAAAGAAGTTTTAAGTGATTAAACTTTAATTTTTAAATAAAAAGTATTTATTAAACTTGAGTTTTTTAGTAAAAAGTATTTATATTATTTATTAAGAAAATAATAGTAATTAGTTAAGTAAAACAACTTTCAATACTCGATTTCAAATTGTGTTTGGCTTTATTAATCACAATAATCTAAGAAATAAAATACTTTGAAAAATTATTACTAGTAAAATAAGCTTATTAACTTGAATATAAAAACAAACATTATTTTCGTTTATTTTTTCTAACTTTAATTGATTTAATGCACATTTTGAAGTACAAACAATTATTCAGTTGTTGGCAATTTATAACTTGAAATTATTGATTCCGTAATTTAAAATATAAACTAATTTAACTTTGCTTAAATGGATAATACATTAAATTACAATACATTAGTTGTAATGATATTAAACAATTGTTTTGTTGTGTTGTTTTATGTGTAAAAAAATGTTCTAGATTATTATAATTAAGATCTTTAAATTATAATCTAAATTTTATTTTATCTACTTGATTATAAACTAAATTTTATTTTATCTACTTGTCTGGCTTACTTTAAATCTCTAACCATGCATCAATGCACAATTTAATTTATATAACATAGTAATAATATTTTTTTCTAATTTGAAAATATTTATTTTCAATTATTTTAATATTTGTTGATGCAATTTCAATAGAATTTTTATAGCAACATTCATTTCTTGGCTTACATATGGCTTGTCCTGCTATGTTGATTGCATCTTGTTTCTGTATTCATAGTAACAGATGGGATACATAAATGTCATTTCGACATGGATACATTTCCTACCACCGGCAAAATCTGAACAGTATAAGCAGTTAGAGAATCAATTCAGACTTTCCTCGCTTTTCCAAAATGAGCCTTAATGTCCAAGTAAACGGTCTTGGGTGCAGTCGTGATGGTTCTGTTTGTTTTCATTCTGGTAGAAAGTGAAAGTCTGGAATTTAATGAAGCGCGAGGAATTGAATTGTCACGCCCCATTCCTAAAAGATTCGGTCGACTAAGATTTATGTCACAATGGCACACATTCAGGTAATGAAACAGTGAGGTTTTTATTTTATTCCTATGTGGCTTTCTTGCTACTTCATTTAATTTATATCCAAAAGTAAAGCAATAATGAAGACGTAAAAATAAATAGAGGAAGATAATTTTAACATTTTTAAACAATACATTTCTAAATTTTTTTCTATTAATATAAATTCGAGTTAAAATTTCTTCATATTCATTTGAAATAGAGAACAAAACTTATCTATTTGCATTCATTTAAACGAAATAATGATTAATTATATCTTGATCTGATGATGAAGTATATCTTGGATCTTAAAAAACTTTATTATACATTAGTCTAAAATTCAAATTTCTTTTATTAAGTTGTCAAATAAATAATTCCTTTAGTCCTCAAATTATTAATTTATTTAAAATTCTGTGACAATCAGAAGGTACAAATTTTCATATATTTTGTTGAACTTAATTGTAAAGCAACTATAAGTTTAAAATAGAAATCATTAATCAAAATAATATGTATAATTAAATATACAGAATCCATGAAAGTTTGAATTTCATTCCATTAAAGACTTTGTAATACATTATAATTCGAAAGGTATTATTTTTCAATTACGAGTAAGAAAATTATAAATTTGTATTTATTTTTGTGTTAGGTTATTATATAAAAATAATTCTAATAATTTTTATATAATATAGATTTTAACTAAGGAAATATTTTCGTTTAAAATCCCTAATTCTGAAAAATATTTTTAATAGTTTTTCTATTATTCTCATTATTATCATCAAAGATACATCTTCTTTATATTTTATTAGTTATATGTTTTTAGATAAGTATCGCATTGTTTTGCATAAAAAAATATGTTACACCATAAATGATTTAGTTGTTTTAGACTTAAACACGTAATTGCAAAACAAAAAAGATGAATATTTTATTAAAAACAAATTACAAAGGGATATTACCACATGAATAAATATATCACTTCTTTTAATCCATATAATTTCATCCCAACAGCCTTTGTATAAGTTGAGTAAAACAAACACTGTCACTACATTTTTGCTAAAAATTGTATATTTTCCGAATATGAATCCAACTTTACATAAAAGCAACTATTCGAATCAACTGTTGCGTATCCTTGATTCTAAATAACTTTTAAAAAATTTACATTAACAGACAATTCATGAAATTTTCACATTTTATCATTAATTAGACAGGATATACATTTTACAATCGATTATGATAGTAAGGGTTTAAACTTTACTTTAAAGGAACGTAATTGTAATTAGACTAGGCAAAAATCTTGGAAGCAACTGTAAAATGATATTGAACAATTAACTCAAGTAACCAATAAACAACTCAAGGTAAAATGTAATCATTAATAAGAAATGAACAATGATAAAAAAATGATTACATTTTTAGTTATATTCCTATACTCAAAACATTGTCAACAATATTTATATATTAATGCTGCTTAGTAATGTACATATGAGTGGTAACGTTTATTTATTTTATGTAGTTTATAAAGAGAAAAAAAAATCTGCCATGGTTTCTAGAACATATTTGAACAGTTTTTAGAATATTCTTTTTTTAGAACAATATTTTTTATCTGATACTAAAAGATGCCAGTTAGTCTCGATAAAAAGATTGAAATGGATATCCATTTTTTAATTAAAATCCTTTTAAGTCCTTAAATAAAGTTATGAAGTACATTATATTAATGTTCCTGAGTAAAAATAATTTGCTGCAAATAATTATATATTTGCATTTGCTTAACTAAAAAAAAAATATGCGTTGCAAAAGTGAACACAAAATAAGGTTTTATAAAATTAAAAATATATTTATAATTTCCAGATACTTCATTAAATAATGGTTCTCATCTCTAATTATATATATATATATATATATATATACATATATTCATGTTTTTTATGTAATATTTTCAAGGAAATAAGGAAATAACTTCCCCGTTAAGACCAAAAAAATATAGTTCGGTAATCCAGAACAAAAATTACAGCTTTAAGTGATAATCTGACTAAATATAGAAATAATCTTTAAAGTTGAGATACGAATTTTTGAATAGTTTTTGATAACAGCAACTCCAATAATATATGATCAAAGTACGGAGGTATAAAGGAAAAAAAATGAATACTATAAAAAATATGCTAAAAAATAATAGCTTAATATTTTGGGGATTAATTTAGCACCAAATACGTAAAATAATCTTCATTATGTCAATGAATAACATTTCTATGTTATTCATTGACATAATATTTTATTAGTACACTGTCTACCAATAAGTATTTGCTCCTGTTATAGAAAAGAAAAACTAACTTTATTCAAAATAAGTAGTTGCAGAGCCTCCACGAGTAGCGATTTCAGCATGAACCCTCCGGGGAATACTTTCCACAAGTCTTTGTATTACAGCTAGTGGTTTGCTTCCAATCAGCTTGGTGTAGAAATACAAGTTCCTTCACCGACTTTGGACAGGTAGTGCACCCCTTAATTCGGTGATCCAACTCATCCCACAGGTTCTCGATTAAGTTCAGGTCTGGGCTCTGCAGGACAGTCCATTAGATGAACTCCATCGTCACCATATCAAGCCTTGGTTAACCTCGAAACATGAAAACTGGTATTGTCGTCCTGAAAGTAGCAGGTGTCCAACCCGTTATTTTCAGGGACTGCCACAACGTAGGAAGCACATTGTCATCTAAAATTGTGCAGTAGGCATCACCGTTGAGCTTACCATGATTGAGGAACCAGGGTTCCAGACCATGCCAGGAAAAACACTCCCAGACAACCTCCGCCGATCATGACTGTTGGCACAATGTATTCAGGCAGGAGACGTTCTCCATGCAGACGCCAGACTCTGCCATCCAAATGGTAAAGGTAGAACCTTTATTCATCGCTCCAAAGAATTCGTGTCCACTCATCAACGGTCCAATTTCGATGTGCATTGTACCACATTACCGAGCAACGTGGTTGAACTTGTGATCAAAGGCTTATGGACAACACCACCACCATAAAAACCAAGCAGATGTGCTTCCTTACGGATGGTATTCCTTGAAACAATGCTCCCGGATGCCTGTTGAAACTCTATGCGGATGAGTACCCTCGGTTGTTTGCGGATCTTCCGAATTTTTCGGGACAGCACTCGCCGGTCTCTATCTCCCAGTTTCGTTAGTCTGCCGACTTGGGGCATATTTCTAGAGCCATCGCTCACCTTCAACTTCTTAATTATATAGACCACTGTCGATTTTGGGTACTTCAGACTGCTAGATATGTTCTTTAAGGATCAGCCCCATTTGTGATACCCAAAAATTATACCTTTCTCAAAATCAGATTGTTCCCAACTGCGCAGCATCTTGCATACGACTAATGCTGATGCTGTTTCCTACACGATATATACCGGCGAAGGGCCGTGACATACTTCAGGAGCACTTTTTTATTTTATTTTGAAAAAGAACAGTGAATACGGAAAAGAAGTTTGTTTTGCAGAAATTGGTTAATTTTTATAAGTGGTTTATCTACAGAGAAGACCGAGCATATTTTTACATCATGGCCCGTAAATCCCATATACCCCACATGATGGAATGTTCCTAGTGGATCAGTGGCTTAGTATTCTGGCTAAACAAATCTTAAACTACTGATTTTTTATGATGAGAAAACATGATATCCCTAGTGTACTTGCAAATGTAGACTCAGCTGAAGATATCGAAGTGAAAATCATTTTCGCTACTGATAATATTAATAAGACACCAGGAATCTTCGAGTGGATGCATCAGTCATTCATCCGCAGATGCCAACTTTGCAATGTCACATGTGATGTCGTCAGATATTTTGAGCAGTACTGTAATTTTTCCTTAAGCAATAAATTTGATTATGCGGTTTTTGGTATTTATATTTCAAACATTCTTTCTTGAAATCTGGTTGTATTTATAGTTAAAAACTAACTCAAATTCAAGGAATTTAAAAATTTTTCATAAAAGAGATTTTGGTTTGAACGTAAGCACTTATGCTCTAAAGTTAAACACGTAGAAGTGTTAATGAAACAAAGCATTCTACAAGTTCTAAAGTAGTTAGGAAATGAAAAAATAAACTTTAAATTAATACGATTAAAACGAAATCAATGATTAATTTTTATTTTTTTATAAAGTGTACAGAAATAATCAAAAATCCCAAAAAATTTATAAATACCTTCTAATAGGAATTTCATTTTAAACGCCAAACCGTGGAGTTTCATTGTTTAACTCACAAAAGTTACACATTGAAAATGCATTACTTAATAGCACTTCAAAATGATATTTTGATTGACAAAATAAAGTTTCTCTTAAGTGGGTTTGCCGAAACAAGCGAAAAGTAATATGCTAAAAATATCCCTTTTACTATAAAATTATTAAATAATTAAGTATTGGCTCTTTACATCGATATTTCAACTTGTTTTCGACAGGTGACATATTCAGAAAGGACAATTACTATCGTTGATCAGAGCAAAAGCAATTTTTTTTTTACCAAAAATTAAAAATAGTGGTTTTAAGGTAAATTTTTTCAATTGGAATATAAAGAGTAGAATTGATCCAAAATCGTTAATATAGATATTTTCTTTATTCCCAACAGTTATTTACGGACGAAAAATTAAAAATAGAAAAAAGAACCATATATTTATTTCTTAAAATACGACAAAGTTTTTTAAGCGAAATATTATATCATTTAAATTAACTATATTGTTGAATGAGCAAATTATTATAAGTTTTAACTTGGATTTTATCTTAAATTAATTAAAATCATTAGATTTTTTTTTTAAAAAAAGTTAGATTTTTGAATTAAAAGTAACAGAGGTTTTGTTTTAAACTAACCATCCTGATATGTATTTCATTTATGAGCATCCTGCTATAACTTTCATACAATTATTTGATGGTGATCTAAAATCATGCTCGATCAAAACTGAGTTGACAAATATATAAAGTTATTTATTTTATTTATTTATAATAATCGAGTCTGCATTTAAATATAATAATGAACTAGTTATTGAATCTTTTTATAAAGCTTTTTATGAAGACTGAAAAACTAGTTCGTTATTATATTTAAATGAAGACATTTATTTAAAAAATGTTATTCTGTTTTCAGTTTCCTACATAATTTTCATAAAAAAATTACTTATTTATTTCATAATTTGTTTTTTACACTTTTTAAGTATTTGATAGAAGATATTTATTTTTTTATTCAGCTTTAGTTTAATTTATATATATTTATATCAATGTAAGTAAGTGTAATTGATAATCTTAAATATTAAAATTTTTAGTAACGTGTTTTAGGTGCTTTAAAATTTCCATTAAAAATTTAAATATTCATAAAATTTAACGAATAATGATAAGCATGAAACGCATGCAAGAAAAAAAAACAACAAAAAGCAAGTTTCATTTAGAAGCAAAAACTTAATTAAAAACGTCAACCAGAAAAAGAAGTTAAATATCAGGAACACAATAATATCAGGAACGAAAAAATGACGTTAATGAACAGCATTAACCTTATTTTCTCATGCATTGTTAGAGCTGGTGCATTGTTTTGTGCATTGTTAGAACTTAATGACAATTCGAATGTTTAAGTTCAACCAATGTTGAAGAAGGCAAATGTTACACAAGAGCCTTCAAAGAGCAGAACATCCAGACATGAGCCAACTTAAGGCCAGGTTATTGAAGAGATTATATAATTTCTTGCAGCTAACTAATCACTCTATTTTGATCAAATATTTGCATCATGGACTCCTACTGTGGTGTTTAAACTGCATAAAAAGCATTGTATATTATAGGCTTCTTTGATTTAATGCAAAAACGATTTTATCATTCAAAACAGTTGTACAATAAACACCAGTTACAGTACACATTTTTAGCAGGAATTTAGACGTGATTCCTGGAAAATTAGTTATCTAATTAGGGAAGGTGAGAGGAAATTCACAGATTATGTTAAGTGCTTCTAAGCAATACTTCCATGGTACAAAATGCAACAATGCAGAGGTGACACATATTTGACAAGTTCAAGAGAAGAAGAAGAAAAAGAAGAAGAAGCAATACTTGACTTCTTTGAAAAGATTTTCCTACAGATATTTATTATATGTTTATAATGAATCACAGATTTTTTATTGTTATTCCTTTTTTTATGCAGTTATAAATTTTAGGAAACTTTTGGCTGCCCAGTACATAAAAATAAAGTTCATCTTAAAATTACTTAACTTAATATCCCAGGTTACTTCTGTTCAAGAAATAACAAATTATTGATATTGTTTATATTTTATGCATAAAGTTGGAAAAATAATCAACTGTATCGAATTTTTAAATAATTGATTCGTGGCATAGATACATACATACATATAAACATATATATTAAAATGGTTATACATTTAAAATAATTCGCGAATAAAATTATTCGTTCATCCTATATAGTCTAGTTAATTTAAAATAAGAAAAATTTAGATTAGACATGTGTATCTTTCTAGCCATTAAATTTGGTGATTGAACAGTGAAAAACTTCTTTTCATTAATTTATCTCTTAAAATAAATAGATTTTATATTTTCTAACAAGCCTCATATAAAAATACTTTTTAAGAATTCTATGTTAATTTAATTTAATTTAAAATTCCCTGAAGTATAACTTAAAATTTCTTAAAAACCTTTTATCAAGCATCCTTAAGTTAAATGAATACAACTAATTGAAAGAAAAAAAATTTTGACGTTCTTTCAAAATTTATAGCATCTATAATTTTATGGCTTCTTTTATATGCATACTTTTTTCCTTTTATGAACGCACATTAAACATTCAGTGATGCAAAACGGACATTAAATATGCTATTCACTATTATTTAAGACAAAGATGTTTACTATCAAAATAAATAACACATAAAACTTCAGACATATTTTAAATGCTCTTAAAACCTCATTTCTTTTCTTTTTACAGCATAACATTATTAATGAAGTGAAAAGTATGACATTCATGACGATAAAATATGACTTTGAAATGTCTTATGATTTTCGCTGTCCAATTAGGCTCTTTTATCAACGACATGTGTCAAAAAAGAAGATCGAATTATCGATGTTTTTTCCTTTTATATACTTAGAGAAGGAATATATCCTTTAAACTGAGATTTCATTTTCGTAATTCAGTAATAATTGATGATATTTTAAGTAACACAAAGTGGCCTCTTTTCCATTTGAATAATAATTAAAATAAGTATTATTTCCCAAGGGTTATAAGGTACATTTTTTTAGAGCTAGATGTTTATAATTTGAGACTAATTTAATTTTTTCACTCTTATTTAAAAAGGAATATGATATTTTAATTGGTTGATTCCATTAATGTTTCTATTTTTATTATTTACTGCAGTGTATAATTTCTCAGGCATTTAAATTACACATATTGTCAATAAATATTAATGATTACAAGATGTATTGGCAGTGCATATAAGTTAAGTATCTGAAAAGTTAGATATTGTGTTTAAATATGATTTCATGTATTTTCAAATTTTACATGTAGATAGATACATTATTCACATAAATTAAATTCCCTGATATTGACATAGTTACTTGACATAGTTCAATTAATTTTTTCACAGAGATGGCTTTGCTCTTCTTTAAAACATTTAGCATTTCTTACAATATGTAAAATATTTCCTTTATTATTTTACGAAACATTGATAGTGCTTTTAAATATTTACTTGTGTTTTATAATGTATCTAAATTTTATAGGAATCTTTACAAATTTGAAAACAATTAAATTTTATATTATGGAAACCCAGAATGATAAAAAATACTTTTCTGTAAAACATTTCTGTTTCTTGACTCTTACTAATTGAGAACACAAAATTTATTACTACAATATTTTTTAAAATTACTGAAGGAAACAATATAAGATATATTTTGAATAAATTTAAATTCTTTATAATTTAGGGCCTCTTTTTGAAATAAAGAGTTTATTTGGAATAAATGTTTGATTTGGAATAAATATTTTAACTGCGTTAAAATGAACTATAATATTACTATACTACTTAATAATAACTTCTAAAAATTTACTAACAGTGAAGAAGTTTACTTGACTTGACTTGTTTAGAAAAATTATTTCCTCATAATCCTTTGTTTCATAAATTAGTTTTTGGGCTAAAAATGTGTTCTTAATGCTGTTTTTCTGAGATTTCCAATTTTTAAGCGTTATTTGAAATAATGAAATATTAAATAATATAAGTTTTTTTTTTAAAATATATATAACAAGTATATAAACTTTTTATTTTTAAATAGATTTACAAGCTTCAAAATTTTAAAGTAACATAATAAAAATTTGCAGTTGATTAAAACTTTTAAATAAAACACGCAGAAACATATCTATGTTATAATGTAAAAAAATAAAATAACTGTTATTATATACATTTTTAATTTTAAAGCTGTGGGAAAAACAAAAACTGTTCAAATAATTGTTAATACTGCCTAATATACATTATTTTCTAGATCGCATTTGGCAACACTTGCCAATTTAATAGTCAAAGATATTCGTTAGGCGTAACTACCTCGGTGAAAATTAACCAAGCATTGGCATTCAAGGAAGACGTTTCATAAGTAATGATACATCTTAACGCATCACTAAAAAGAATACCAAAAAAATTCCTAAACAACCACTTCTACAAACATGTTTTCAGAAAGTAGAATCACAACAAACACTACTGGGCAACAGTGGCTCTAATCGTGGTTGGGTCCCTCCATTCTTCAGAGTACGATCATACCCTAGGGCAAATGTTATAGTTTTCGATACCCTATCAACATTACGCATGAGGCAAGAATTCTAATTATCAGTGCTAAAATACTAATAAATATAAAGTTAAGTCTTTTTTAAATATTACTTAAATATTTCTTATAAGTACTTGTTTTGTTACTATTTAATGACTTATTAAAAAATTGACAACTTGTTGATAATGGTGCAATTTTCAGCAATTAAAATTATATTTTATAATTGGAAGTGGATATCATTGCTTTAGTTTGAATTTCCCTGAAATTTTAATTCCAAATTTTTGAAACTTCGAAAAATTATTTAATATTTTTAATTATTTTATAATTATATATTAAAATAATATTTGTTCAATACAGTTATAGCCGCCTCAATACCCGACATTCTTTTAATTCTTAAATCATTTATCATTTCTAAGAATACAATTGCACTGTTTTTCAAACTATCAAATATTATACATAAAGATTAGCACTCAAAGATGAGTAAAACATTCTTTGTCCTTTTAATTTTAGAAAGAATTTTAACTGTAAAATGAGTTTAATTTGACATAAATATAAATTACAATTACTTTTTAAATAAGTTAAATTTTTTTAAACAATTAAAGAACTGCTTCCCCCTTAATATATTTCAATTCAACTTTTAAAAATCATCATTTCATATATTTTATATCCTCAGATATCAAGCTCAAAAACATACACAATGATAAAAAAATTATGCAATAGACAATAAAACTTTAGTAATTAATGTTTTTGAGTAAGAATAATGTGGAAGTACTCATGCATGTCTTTGAATCATATTCTATTTTTCACTATTTTTGCATCCAGTTATGTTGATAATTTACTCTATTTAATTGTAGTAAACTAATTATAATTTGGAATTATATGTTATATTTACATTTTATTAACAAGAAAACAGTATGCATGTAATATTACATTTATTTTACATTTGATATATTAGGAAATAAAATGTCAAACAGTCAAAAAGATTTTGAAAATCTACTTACTACTTGTGTTCAAAGGTTCACTATATATGCATGCATTTGTGTGCATGGATATTCATTGAATATTGAAAAATTGATTATTATCTGAAGAAAAGAGGAAGACACGAGATTGGAAAAAAGAAAATGGATCCTGGAATTTGATATGTAAGTCTTTAAAAATATCCACTTACTAAAAGGAAAATTAATTTAATTCAAAACTAATTCTTTCCAAAAGGAAAAATAAACTCGAAAAGATGAATTATTTTGGAGAATAAATTCTCTAAAATCATTCATTGCAAATACAGAACTAATTAATCTTCAAAGAGAACACACACAGGGATATCCATTCTTTAGCAGAGAACATTAAAAATTGAAACAAATTACTAGATTTGAATTGGAAGTTCAATTGTAAGATGAAGAGAGAGAAAATAGAAATGTTAATTACCGGTTTCATTTCCAGCTGCTGTTATAAATTTACTTGTATAGAAAATCGTTACGTATCATTTTCCTTGTTTCCAACGAATTACTTATCTTCAAAACTGTAAATGTTTTGACTATTAACTGTAAAACTTATTTTTCATTAACTAGTGCTAAAAATAATAAAATTTGATTTTCCTTATAGGTATAAAATTAGAATTTATCTTAGGATTTTGTCTATAAATGTTAATTTGGAAACCTGGATATCTAAGAAAGGTGAATCGGTATTTAATAAAAATTTTGATTATAGTAACAAATACTTTAAAGAATTTAAGACCGTAGTTCTTTTCCATTTTATTTAAGTTAATGCAAAATATTTTAACAAAAATAATAGGATTTTTAGCAGTTAGAACGTGGCACATATACTTGCTAATTTCATTTTCAAAAACAAGATTGTGAAAAATTTTTCATTACTATATGAGATCAAACTTGGCATAAAAACTGTGCTAAAAAAAACTCAATCCTACAAAAAGTTTTCTACTGCAATTCTTTGTAAAACCAATAATACATAAAGCTGTTTTTGAATATCTTTCATTATTCTATATATGAAAAACGATATTTTTTGTTTAATATATTATTCTTCATTTTTCTGATTTTACATTGCATCTTCGTATTGCTAAGCCTATACTGTCATACTAATAATCAATTTGTTGCTAAGTTCAAAATTAAAATATTTTTCTAATTTACCTTTTTAAAAAATTGAATTGGAACTCAAATAATAATACAAAAATTATTATTCACTTTGAAATATAACTAATTCTGAGTTATTTGGTTGTAACCAAGTAAAAAAACATAACTTGGTTACTTAACCTTATTATAATGTCCAAGAATTATTTATTTTTCTTGGTCATTATGTTAAGGTCCAAGAACTGTTTTAACTAATTTAATCGAGAATTACTTTTTTAAGATTTAGCTACTATTACTCACGACTCCCTCATATGTAAGCTCAATATGACTTCAAATTTATTTGTGAATCATGCATACATAAGAAAATATAATTGCTTCTGGTTCTGAGGTTAAATTTTACTTCAAATTAATTTGAGTACTTAAATTAGAACTAAATGTCGAAATAAAGATCTATATCTGTGATATTTATTACAGATTTCAATGTAATATATTGCTTTCTTATTTTTAACGACTAAATCAAATTTAAAATGAATAAAATGAACTTTGATTATAATTTTGTTAGTGTTTCAATAATGTAAGTGGTTGAAAATTTAATTTCCATTTAAGAAAATTTATATTTTAACTTCACATTCACACAAAAAAAACTTTCTTTCGTTTCTCAAACAAGTGTTTAATTTTCTTCAGAAATACTTTTCCAAGTAACACAGGAGTCTAAGTAACAAAACTGAAACGTCCCTTCCTTTTTACAGTAAAGTAAAATATATATGAAGCATGTTTAAGGCAATATCTCCATTATAGATTTAACAAACCCATCTTTCAACCTTAAGTTTTGTCAGCTATGAACAACTCCTTGTCTTTTTGTAAATTTTAAATTTAAATTTAGATGCGCTAACTATTTAAAATCGCGTTGTTATATAATTACGTTTACAGTATATGTGTTTATTTATAAACCTTACAAAATAATAAATTTTTTATTTTCTTGAAATCTTTAAATTTTTTTTGAAGTTCTAACTGACTAGCAATCTTAATAACCTTCTTCACAAAACAACGAACAATATTTTACTTTTTTCTTCTCTATATTCAAGTCTTGAAGTAAATGTTGAGATAAGGTCACTGATCAATTATAAAAGAAGAAATATACAAAAAACATTACTCTTCTCTTTTTCCTATAATGTACATTTATTGATCATATAATATTAATTAAAAGATAAAAAAAATGGCAAAAAGAATTTCACTTATCATGATCAAGTTTTTCAAACCATATACGTTAAATATGATGTTTGCACAAAAAATATCATTTACCCAAAATATAAATTTTAACAATACCATGACTCTTTAAAAACTCATAAAAAAGTTTTCCATTTTTATATTTTTTTCGAAAAAGTAATTAAAAATATAAATTTATGAGTTATACCAATATTTTACTATTTATGCACCTTATTTTCAATTGAATATTATTTAAAATAATTGTTTATAATATGGATTATACATTTTAATTTCAAAATTTGACAAAATGTACAAAAAATAATATTAATTGCTAGTTTGCTAACATATTAAGCTATTTCTAATTTGCTTTTTATCACACAGTAATGAAAAGCTATTTTGTTACTGTGTGAAAAGTTATTTCATTTTTTTCATTCATATTTTTTATTTTATAAAATTAACCGTTATTTGGAAGATAATTTTAATATACCAACAATTCAGGAAAAAATAAATTTTAAAAAACATCACTTAGATGACTTGATTGCCAAAGTAAGAATAGTTTTTTCAAATAAGATCTTTTTATACACAGTGTAGCATTACAATTTTCATTCAATTGTTCCTTTTGATAAATTGAATTTACTGCCATTGACAAGTCTTTCAAAGAAAGTGTCTTCTTCATGTTACTTAGTAGTTTCGCTTCAACTGCCACTAATTATATGAGAGTCAATTAACACCTTCTAATTAAAGCTCCCATTGTGTGAAATTTCAATCTCTTCATTAGTGGGCGTTATTCACGCAATGCGAATCGTTCGGATGAATATTCAGAGCTTAATTTAAGCCAATCGACAGAAACGTTTACTACTGAACAGTTTACATAGCACATATAGTTAACTTACACTGGGTGTTACCTGAATGATAGACATAAAATTATTTATCATTTTGAAAATGATTTTTTTTTAGTTTCTTAATATAGATAAAGAATATAATTTATTTATAAGAATTAATTATAGTTTAATATAATTTAATACAAAATTATATATTCAAATTATGCTGCAAAATGTTTTACATTGACTTATGGTACAAGTACTTTTTATGCACTTCATTTCCAATCAAAACCAAAATAACGATTTTAAGTTTATAAAATTTGTAATTATTTTAGGTAACAAAATTAATAAATTGTATTTTCTATAAATTACAATTTTACTTTTAATATATTCAAGTAAGTATATTTATTCAAATGTGTAAAAAAAACCGGGAATTAATTTAATTTTAAATTATTAATTTTAGTTAAGGCACTTATTAGTTATCTTTTTTCTTACATGTTGACTGAAATATAAGTATAATTAATTTAAAAAACTTTATTAGTATTGTATTTTAAGAAACACTATAATATAATAATTACAAATTATGTTTTATGAAAAACTTTTTCTGTAGTTTTCCAAAAGCTAATGTAATTACATTTTGTGAAATTTGATATCCTCATGTTTTTAATTATAGAAAATAAGTGTGTTTATGTGATAAGTGTGAATATGTGAGATTTTTATGTCTTATTAGTTGTTGATTCAATCAAAAATCATACTAATGTTACTCACAAAATACTTTATTTAACTGATGGATACATTTTTAAATAACGTCTTTAATAATACAGACTTTTTTAGAGAAGAAAAATAATAAAAGTTTTGTAAAATTTATTTGAGCTCATCACAAATTCAGATTAATGGATATCCGCATGTTACTGATTTGTTGAATTTTTTAAATGTTCGTCCATTAATGCTTTTAATATATAACATTAAAAATAACACAATTAAAAAACATGATTTAATAGTACATGTATCTTTTTTATGTCAATATTATTGCTTTTTGTAATGATAAACATTTATTTTTCTTGTATTATATCTGATCACTAAACTGTTTCAACTTTCAGTACTGCCCGGTACACCACTGGTGGTATCTTACATTATGGAGCACAAAGGGAGTGATCTAACGTCAAAGAAGAAATATAACTAAACAAAAGATTCTGAAGCAAGGCTTTATAAACCAAGAAAACTGAATTCATTTGGATGATATAGTAGCCATTTTTTATAATATTTTTAGTCTGTTATTAATAAATATGACTAATTAGCTATGACTAAAGTGTGTAAAGCATACATCACATCATGAAAATGAAAGCAGGATAAATCTTTATCTGCCTAAGTCAACCCGAATTTAAGACTTTCTTGATGATGCCCACACATTATCAAGAAAAAATAAAAAAAAATTGACAGTTCCCTAAGAAATCAGTCGTTTTGCATTTTTAGGAATTTAAATTTACACACATTAATACATTAACTATTAAAATCCATTTTGCTATTAAATGTTATTACAATCGTTCTTTTCGTTAAAATAATTATTTAAATATTAAATTATTGAAAATTTTTTCAGTTAGTCTTTTATATTGCAGATACTAAATACTGATTTTATTTTCTGATTTCTGAGAAATCAATACTTGAATGTGTAATCATTAAAAATTTAAAATCAGTATTTAATTAATTGAATAGGTGTAAATTGAACTTTTATTCTAAATGTATTTTTTTCTATAATTAACACGTAAGTTAATTTGAAAAATCAATTAATTAAAATTTTACGTATTTTCTTAGAAAACAAAATTTGAAAGGACTTAGTGAATGATAAAGTTAATACATCAAAAAGAAATTGGTATCATAGAAATTCTCATAAGTAGACAAAGTAAAGGAAAAATAATGTAATTTGTATTATGGAGAAAGTTATATATATATATATATATATATATATATATATCCTTTTTTAAAAATATCTAAAAAAACTTTAAAAATATCAAAATTAAATGACATATTTAATATTACTTGCACAATACAGTGTTTTTGAATCAATTTATTTTCAAAATTTTAAGTGTTTATGTTATATTTAAATAACCATAAACTTTCTGTTACAATTTAAATTTATGCTCTTTTCTTATTACTTTATTTGACATATACTCTTCAATGAAAGTTTTATATTTTTCCAATTTATTTTTAAATGCGAGTGGAAATTTTATCATCATGCATTACATTTTAAGAAAAATTCTTTATTAATTTTACTCGCAGAATTTTTATTTAATATAATATATTATGACCAGAGATACTTCTTTTTTATTTATTTTTACGAGTGGTTATCCAAATATGCTAAAAAATAAATACTTAAGTTTCAGTTTTTGATTTAAATAGTACTATTTCTTAGTTAAGTTATACCTCAGGAGAGAAATATAATAAAACATGTATAAAGATTTTTTTGTTTAATTTATTCCAAAAAATTAAAAAGCTTTGGATTAATGTCATAATAAATTTTAAATAAAATTGCATTGAAAGTTATGATTTACAAATATGATTATACAGGAAGCCTTTATTTAAAACTTTTTTGCTTGTCACACAAACTAAAAATAATATACTATTTAAAAGCTATATGATGAAAATACTTCAAATGCAACAAATTACCATCTTAAAAATTGTGATTTACTATCAATACTTTAAACTAAATTTTAAATAAATTATTTAAACCTAAGTGAACTCTCATTACGTTTTGTAAACGAATGTTACAAATTATTATTTATAAAATATTTAAGTATCAATAATAATTAACAAACATTAAAAGTTTTTTGAGAATCACATTAAAATTCACATTAAATGCAAATGTTTTGACCTAGCTTTTGCTACCCATCTGATGGCCATGTGGTAGCTGGCAACCATAGAAAGCACTATATGCATATGTAAATTTTAATAGTTTGACTATCTACATGGGAAAACTAAATCTTTTGAGAAACTTCAAGTGACATCTGAATAACTACTTCAAGGGATTACCGTGTCCGGTAAAAAGAATGAACACATCCAGAGAGAAGTATATGGTCTAAAATGTTTATGTTGGATTGCGATGTTTATCCTTAGGTGTTAATGCTACTAACGGTGGATCAACCCAATATTGATGGGTTGCTTCCAATTGTATTGTAATTTGTATAAATATGTATATTTGCTGTACACATATGCAATATACACCAGTGAATCAGAGACATTGTGCAATTCATACGCAGACATCTTCATCTGAAGTTAATTGGTTGCAAAAGAAACTCATTTTATTTAAATAAAAACATAATTTCAACAATGTCTATAATAGATATTAAAAGTATATATGTATTTAATACATCATAGAATAGTTGAAGACATTTATTGGTAGTTTCATCCCCCACAATTTTCGATATAAAATTTACAATGAGATTTAAATACGAAAATTGTTAATTAATATTTTTGATGTCATCAGGAAGATCATAATGTAACTATAGAATAATCAAAATAGTCTACAACTACTTACATTGAATATCTGGCTTCTAACACCCTTCATATAAGCAATATAATTTTATTCTGTTTAGACTTCTATAACTTTTTCACATCAAAGATAGATAAATATTCTATGTGATAAAATTACCTAGAAAACTTTAATATTCACTCTCGTATTTCTCTTTTTAATAGCTTATACTAAGATAATTTAAAATTCATTTTTCGATTATTTCGTTGCTTATATGCTTTGATATGAAAAGTGAATATATACAATTAACTTATAAACCAATTTGATATTATTGCATTGGCTCTTTTGCACAAACTATTATACTAAACTATGAACTAACAAAAATATGGGGAACAAAGACTATTTTTAATTATTTAAAAATATATGAAATTAGAAATTGTTTTTGCTATTAAGATTTTTAATGTAAACTATATAAATTTTGGAAAGAATATTAATTATATTACATTACTGACATGAAATAAATTAAATACTGATATATTCATTAATATATTCTATGCATTCTAATAGAAACTAACTCAATATGGATTCTGAATAGTGAATAAAGGGACAGATAATCTAGCACCGGAATCCTTTTCATTTTTCGTAGAAGTACGGATATCAAATGAATGGGGAAACTTCCCTACATTGCCAAGAATTACGCTCCCTGATTGGAGATGCGTCATTCAAGGAAGTCTGCACGTACCGAGAATCGAAAGAGTCAAAGAGGTGCTTAGCGTAGATTAAATACCAGTGGGAGTGAAGCAGAAATGGATTTATCTTCTCCCTCACATATGCAGGAAAGACGAAGATTGTTAAAATGAAATTCGATTAATCACCTTAATAAAATCTCCTCTATAACTAACTTCCCACCGTCAAATTTGTAATCGGATTGCAAAGCGGAAACATTCCGAGTTATACTGAAAACATGAGCTACTTTAGTTAAACTCAAATATTTAGTTTAGAATTGCTTAAAGGATATGTGAAGGAACTTTACATTGAAGTAGAATTAATTAAATTTCTTTTACTGCGAGAGATGAAATACAATGAATAAAATATTATTTTATAAATATTAATAATTATTTCAATGTTAAAAAATATACATTTCACTGATAAACTATAAAGTGATCTTGATTAAAAATAATATATTATCACGTGTAAGGTCGTAATTTTTTATTAAATAAAGGGTTTTTCATAGAGACTTTTGACAATAATATATTTATAACATGTGTTTTTTATGTAAACTTTGGACAACTAATAGCAACATTTATAAAAATAGGGTTGAAATATTATATAAAAACAGTATGTTACATGAAGGTTTATGGTTTACATGAAGCAATTTTCCCACCAACATAAAATGCTTGTTACAACTAATAGAGAATTATTCAAAAATATGTTACTAATATAAATAAATTAATAATATATATCTTATGAAGAAGTGTCATCAAACTACAAATTAATTGTTTTATACGAAATGCATTTTTAGCTAAAATAATCTTCAGTTCTTATTACTACTAAAATAATCTTCTGCTTTTCACTACTGTTGCCACAAAAATTACTAAAGAATATAAATAACATTTAAATAGCATGTTATTGATATTTAATCTCACAATTATAAGTCGGGAATAGGTACTTAGTGTGAAAATTTTTTTGACATAAATACATTTAGTTTCTTATTAGATTACCCTTTTACATAGTTCGTATTGTTATTATATTTAGTCATCCATAAAAACTTCAAAATAAATGATAATTAAGAGACAATCTGATAAGTTTGAAACAATAACTTTAATTGTTTTGATAAACTTAAATTTGTGTTTCATATATTTGCTACTTGTCGAATTTGAAGGAAATGTGCAAAGAAATAAAAATGTTAAACTTTGGTTTAGAAATGAGTACATGTTCCTTGTAAAGGGACTGAAGAAAATAATGTCAAACATATTACTAATCCAAGGAAATGTACTACCAGCTATTTTCAAATTTAATATTGTTCATATTTTAGTTAACTTTTGAGTATAAGATGTCTCTTATACAAATGATTTATTTTGATAAATAGTGTCTAAATTATTTCCATAATTATATAATTGGAGCATAAAACTTCTTGAGAGATATGTTAAAAATTTGGATGATCTTAAGAATTATGCTTGTTATTAATTTTTTCAATTATAATCAAGAAATTAGTTATGTCTTATTTTGAATTGTTTTTACATGTAAATAATAAATATCATTGTAATTAATTAGCATTTAAAAATTTGTTACGTTTTATACGAAAACTTAATTAAGGAAGCTTATGAAAAATGATTTCACGAACAGAATATTTTTCCTTAAATTAAACAATACGACAAAAAATATATGAAAAAGGACTCTAATTCGTAAATTTAACATTTATTAAAATTAGTTGATATTCATAAAAAAAATATTTTTAAACACTCAATTACTGGTAAATTAAAGAAAGATATTTTTGTGCAACCACAAAATATGATTTCAAAGAAGTAAAAGAATTTTTCAGTGAATTGATGTTTTTCCCGGAAAACACTCGCAATGTCACTTAGTGGTAAGATAAAAAATATTTTCGCTGAAAAACACGCACATTCTAAGGTGGAGGTTGTTTTAGCATTGGTAATTCCTTAAAAAACGTTTTTATCGGAAACTATTCTAGATTTATAGCATCTATAAGAGATTAAACATGAAAAGTGCTCTTAGATATAATATAAAAAATTGTATACACACACACACACACACAAACAT
>JAPDSC010000405.1:75363-109386 GCA_026290005.1 Latrodectus geometricus
TATATATATATATATATTGTTTGTTTTAAAAATATTTTAAGACTCTTAAACAGTTTCAAAAGTAGTTTTACATTTTTTTGTTCATACTACATTTAATTTCCACATTTAATCAATATAAAAAAACTTTATTAAGCATTTTAACTATTTACTTTAAGTAGTTCAATAACCGAATGCTGTATTTTTTCAAAAAATCGAAGTAAAATAGAAAAAATAAAAGAAAAGTATTTTGTGCGGAAGCAATGACCATTTCTGTATCACCCAATAAGGTGAAACCGGAATCAAAATCCCCATTTCCGAGTCTCTTTCTTTGTTTTATATATCAAAGAAGCCTATGAATGAAAACTCTTTATTCTAAAAAGACGTTTGACCAAACTTACTTAAAAAATCTTTATATAACTTTTGTTTTACTTTAAAAAAATATACCGTACATTTTGAAAAGATTTCCGAATTTAACTTATTGAAGAAGGTGGTTTTTATAAGCTTCTTATTTTTGCATGAATCTTATATTTTAATTGCTTGCTGAAAGGATAAGCGTCAATAAGTAATATCATGTTTAGAAATAACAATATTAATTTACTTTTCAAAGAATCTATAGCAATGATTTTCTTAAGAACTAACTTTCTTTAACATCAAATATATCAAGTATATTTGATGTTAAAGAAGGTTATTAGTATTTGCTTAACAAAAAAGGTGGAGACTTTAATAATTCCTTTCATCTATGTTTCTTGCTACAAAATTAAAAAAAAAATTTTTTTTTAAAAATTACTTAAAATAAAGAACGTTTAAATCATAGCAATTACCACAAAACGTGAATCAGAATCAAAAGGATTCTTTTTGTAGGGTAATACCTACAGTGCAAATAAAAATAAATGTAACGCTACATTTATTTGTATATTTTAAAATCTTTTTGTCGAGAAATTATCAGGAAAAATAATAGTAAAGAATACAGAAATGTTTCTTCAACCATAATAAAATTCTCAACATTCTATTCAAAATGACGATCTTTGTCTTTTTTGCATTTAGTTAATTATAATTAAAGAATTGATCTGTGTAAACTAATAACTAAAATCTCTCTTTTAGCTTGTATTATGTATTAACTGCCATAGTTTTATAAATGCTTGTTTAAATTTATCAAATTTACTGAATTAATAATATAAAATATTTTATGATAAGTAATCCATTATGAACCAATTACGAAAAAAGGAAGAACACCAAATTTTTTTTAAGTTTAAATGTTACCATTAGAAATGTTAAGAATTGACAGAAAATCTCTTGATATAATCGTCGTATAAGTATTTGCTTATAAGGAAACACTATTTTTATCGCACTAAACAATATTAAAACATGTGTATACCAATTTCACTGACAGCTTAAACTCATGAGCAATTTTAAATATTTCAATCTAATTTTTTTAGCATTCCCCTGCTCTTAGATATTCTTTTTACCGATCTTTCAAACATTTTTCAATTTGACTTTTTCTTAAACTTCCATTAAATACACACCAAGTCTAGTTAGAAAAGATCTGCTTAGATTGTTTAATAAATTCGAAAACTGATTGAATACATATTAAAACAATTCAACTCTATACGAAATACTTCACAGAATAAATATAATGATACTTGTCAGAAAACTAAATAATGGAATAAGGACATTTCATTTTGCATAATTTTGTAATATAACGTGTTCTTAAATTTATTAATGTTTTACTATTATAGATTTTATTTCAAGGTTAAATGCTAACACTTTAAATACTATAAATACAAATCTAAATAAATATTGGCTAATATTTCATATTAATTAAATAACTGTAAAATTTCAAATTCAATTAAATTTAGAGTTTTAATTTAACAATTTTTTTAATTTGATGGTTGGTTGAGTTTTATGGCGCAAGGTCTAATAAAGACAAGCTGCGCCAATAACAATTTTTTAAGTAAAAATGTAGTTTTGTTGTATCTTGTGGTACTGTAAAGTTGGTTTTTCATGTAAAATTCTTTTTGTATAACGAACTCATTTGTTTTCTTGATCAGCAAGTAAAATTGAAAATGTCTTATATTTTCATTCTCTTTATAATTTAATCAAGGTACACATTAGTATATTTCATATTTTGATAACTTAAAAATATATCTTATTTAATAAAAAATAAATGACGTTATAAATTTTCTGAGTGTGCTATTATAACCATATACATGACTCTTTTGAATCTGAAGTATCCTGCAGCATTAGCGAGTGAGCTATTTTAGAAACCATAGCATAAATTCCTGAATAAATTTAGTAACAATTTTCAAATTAATCTTTGCTAAGTACCATGTCAGAAAGTACTTCTACATTGTACTTATAAACAGGGAATACCAATATGCTTCACGAATAACTTATCATTACAAGCGCCTCCATTAACGTGGTGTGAAAGTTGGCTGATTGAAAGACACCAAGGTTCTACTCGAAAAGAACAAAAGGCATCAAATTTGCACTAAATATGTATTTGTAAATTCTTCAAAGTCTAATTACCAATTCTGCACATAAGTATAGTTAATAGTATTGATTTAAGTAAAGTTAATAACATAAAATTTGCCCAAAATGAATGCTGCAAACAATCATGAAATGAAGATTTTGTTCATCAGGAATGGCAATAGAGAGAGTTTGTCACGAGGATCGGTTTCACTTCGTGTTACATAGTAAACTTGATAACAATTTAGCATATATTTTTAATTTTCTGTTACTATTTCTTTCTTCTTCCTTTTTATCGGGGATTATTTACGTGATTCCCTCAAATGATGAGTGACCATTTTTGTTATATTTACTTTTTCCCTTGATCCCATAACACTCTTTCTCATTTATACGTATAGTGCACTCTTTATAGATAAATATTTCCATTTGATTGTATTGTAAAATTTATATATTCAAATATATGTATTTTAATATTGGCGAATGTGTAGATTTTATATGCAAAATTATAGATTTTAATCTATATTAAAATCGCTAAAATTAATTTTTGACTTTAACTTGTAAAAAATCAAAAATATAGATTTTAATATAAATTAATGTGTGGAAGTGTTTGCGTGACTCAGGAAAAATTTTTAGATGATTAAAATTTCAAAAAAATAAAAATTAAAATTAAAAAAAACCGGGTTATTAGAAATGTAATTTAGAAAAATTGATAAGTATAAGCTTAATTTGTTAACAAATATTTTCTAATATATAATAATCTTGCTCCATTATTATACTAATAAAAGACATACATTTGTATGCTTGAAATGCAGAAACTCATTTTAAAAATTCATTTAATGAGGAAAAATATATAATAATACAGAATCGTGTGAAATTATATGCATGTTTACCTCAACGGTACACATTTTTAACAAATGACTATTTTACTAAATATATTTCCGTAAAAGATATATATTCATAAGTAAAAATACTTTAAAAAACTTCCAATTATTTTTGACGGAGGAAAAAATTTGGTTTCCATGCATATGTGTTATATTCATGTAACTGTATATCCAAAAAATTAAAATAATTACAAATGTATTTATTGCAATTTTTATATATATTGCATTTGTAAATATTTGATAAAATTATTTACTGAAATTGAAAACTTAAATTTTTAATGATTAAATAGAATGACAAAAATAACTTCTTTCTTAGTTCGCTATTGTTTCATATCCATTGTCAATAGATTAAAGAAAACTATTCAAAAAGAAATTTAAATGAAAAATTAATAACCATTTTCTCTGCATTAAAAAATTATCATTACTAAAGTTTATTCCTTTTCAATGGTTCATCTCAATTTTTATTTCACCCCTTTATCATTTTAAAAGTCATAAAAGACTTTTAAGCCGAACGAAAAGGCATAATTACTTTAAGCGGAAGAGAAAAAGAAAACTTCCTTTTATTCCATTTAGAAATCCATTTATATTTTCTTTTGACCAAATCTTTGTGATTTAAAGCTTTCAAGTGAATAGAGTTTTTTAAAAAAAGAGCAATTACTTTGAATTCTCTTAATATTAGAGTTATGGCTTCGTAGATAAATTTAGCAATGAATGATAATTTGAGAATTGCATTAGTTTAAATAAAGCTGTGATATTGTTTTGCTGTAGAATTCCCTGAATGCCATTCGATTCTTAATTAATCTAGAAGGAAAATGCATTTTGAAAATATTTTTTGAAATTCTATCTTATTAGATTAAATTACTTTAATTAAATTATTTTTTTTCTTATTTTTCAATTTAGAAATAATTTATGGGAGTATAATGCATCAGTAATTCCTTTTTCGCTATACATTTGCAAGCGATTTTAATGTAAAAATGAACCAAATATGAAAATGAGCAAATTTAATTTATATTTAAGAAAAACTTATATAATATTAAAACTTAATTTTTAAACACGAAGTATTGTAACTTAACTCGAAAAGTATAAATTTTAAATTAATTAAATTATAAAGTTTTTAGTAATATGTTCATGTGTTATAAAGTATAAGAATGTGTCAAGAGATTTAAATCATTTTTAAATTGTCAAAAAAATGTTAAACTATCTTACGGAATGTGTTTACTTTAGTAACATCAATAATTTAAACATCTTTAACATATTCTTTTTAGTAATAAAATTGAAATTATTTAAAACGTTAGCTTTGTTTTTAAATAATTTATGTTAAATGTTGAATACAATTATGTTTTGAGATTTTTGATAAATATTGATAAAAATGGTATCTCAAATATGACAAAATATGTCAGAAATATTTTATTCAAGTATATTTTTTAATGGGAACGGTACCGTTTACACTAATCATAATTTTGTGCTAGAATTTTTTCAACACATATAATTATTCCGTATTTAGAATATTATTAATTTTTTACTGAATTATTAATATTACAATATTATTAGCATTGATTTAATATACGCAATCTGTAATTTATTAATGAATGAGTGCACTAAATTACAGATATTTACAGCTATTTACATTCGCTGAAATTGCGAAAAGCCTTTCTTAATAAATTGAATAATTTTAAGAGTTTCGGTAAATTTCATAAGTGAAAAAAGGAACATTTGCCTTTCTATTTTTTAACTATTACATTTATATTAAATAAATGCATTATAATCTGGTTTAATTCAATGGAATACTACATCATTTAATGTCTAATAAAAATGCGCAGAATAGAAGGACATTCTATATATATCACAACATTATAAGAAACAAACACTTTTGACATTTTCAAATTAATTTCTTATTTTAAGAATAATAATTTATCTATCATTTATTTAAACTAAAAGAAATTTTCATATAAATCTTAAATATAAGTTTACATAAAAAACTTTCTAAAATTTCATATAAACAAGAATGCATTTATAAAAATACTGTTCTTAATAATGGGTATTTTAAAGGTATTTTAAATTGATAAAGTATGTGAAATAAAAAAATGCAAATTTCGTGTCCTGATTTCAACTTAACTAAAATTTTGAAAATAAATAAATAAAACTCATACCTGATCTAAATGCTTGCTGTAAGTGTTACAATAAAATTAATTTATACAAATTAAATGTTTCATGAAAACAACTATTCATTTGAAACTGTTTAAGTTTTTATCATAATATAATTGCAATGACATAATATAGTTTTATTATTTAAAATAGTTATATATTTTATAACATGTTTAAAAATAAGTAAAAGTATGAAAACATTTAAATCTCAGTCAAAATTTGAATTGGTCTATTTATTTTTTATTGGAAAAAATAGCGTGCCTCTATTATGAAACTTTTTTAAAGTTTTGCTTGAATTTTAAAAACTAAAAACTTAAATTGTAATGACAAATAAAAATATAACTAAGCCCCGCATTTTTGACTGAAATTTTCATTCAAACTATGTTTATTAATGCACTAATATGAAAAATGAAATAATTTAAAAATTCTTCACATAAAAAACAATTAAAATGATTAACTAAATTTTTGTGAAAAATAAAATTACAAAAATCGTATTAGAATACATTAAAATAAAAACCAAAGTTAGCTTATTTTTTTAGAAAAATTCTCACCATAACAACGACTCTGTTTCATACATAGGTATATTCTTTTTTTTAATACATTGTTGTTTAGATAAAATTTTTATTTCATTTATTTTAACCAGAGCTATGATAAAAATTTTACATCAAGCAGGAAAACAAAATCAATTGCATACAAATATCAGATAATATAAGTTTATCAACATTTATATAATTATTTGAAAAATGCATCTTTAAAACTTTTCCTTATTATATGTAAAACTATGCTGTTTTGTGGTTTATCTAAAAGGGGGGAACATTATAATATTTTTATTTTAAATGATTTAACTTAGAGTAAGTGTTGCAAAACATTTAAGATTTTCGTTTTCATCTATTAATTAATTATTAAAAATAAAATTATAAATCACAATATCCTTATCAAATTAAAATCTATTATGATTTTGATTAAAATAATATTGTAAATCACATGCAATATAATAGTTATAATGCGAATAGTTAAGTAAAGTTTGTTAAAAACTTTTCTTGATAAAATAAAGAAGTATTTTCTTGATAATTTGAAAAACTGAAGAAAGATTTATAATTTAATAAATTTTGTTTCGAAAAATATATGAGTTTCCAATAAAAAAAATTAATTTTATTCAGGTTGTATTGTCCATAAAAATGAAAACTATATGTTCTCGTTGAATTAAAAAATTGAAATATTTAAAAATTGTAAAACTTTACTTTAACAAAGTCTGTACAAAATTATCAAGAAAAGGAAATGTTAAAACAGATGGAATTTTAAATAAGAGTAAAATGAAAATTCATATAAAAATAGAGTTGCTTTTATTCTCAAATCTTTTAAGAGGAAGAAAAAGATAAAACTTTCTCTCTTCGCTTCATTCTTTCATTTAATTCTGTTTCTTAAAGCAATTGTTTTTCTTGGTTTCTCTGATGAAGCATAGAATAATTGTTTTCCTTTCTTCATTTTAAAGTACAACTTCAGAAAAAGGAATCTTTCACTCATAAGTTGCTTGGACTATCGCCAGTAGTATTCTAAATCCAGCAAATGCGTGTGTTTCTTAAAGAATTCAGATATAAAACTCCACTTTATTCTCCCGTCTGTCCAAAACGGATTTTAATGAAAGAGACATGAGTAGGAATTTTATTTCATTTTTGATATATTTTTATCTATTCTTCCTCTTGGTACGAAAATTTCTTAAGCATTTTATATATATGGAAAACATTTTACGATGAATAATTTCACCTGTGAAAATTTTTAAAATTACAATTTTTCAAACAATATTATTAAGACATTTTACATAATGTTTATAACTATTTCATATAATCCATTATATAGATGAACGTTTTAAATTAAAATAAAAGTTGTAATTCAATCTTTAGTAAAAAAAAAATTTCGTCAACTTTTTTCAAGTCAAAAAATTCCGTCAAGATTTCATAAGAATTTTTTTTTTTAATTTAAGGAATTAAATTGAATATTTGCATCATTTAGTGTCAATAAATTTGTTTGTTAAAACTAAAAAATTCAAAACTGAAATCAGCGCAAATAAAGTCAATACACATTATCAATCTATTCAATTTTTATAGAAAGTTTATATTAAGGATGCTAAAAATGATCCATAGAGACACTATTCAATTGTACGCTGATCTTTTAGCCAAATGGTTATTACTCTGGCTTTTCAGTCAGGAGTTTTGGGTTGGATTCAATCTCGAAATTATGATGTTTATTGTACTGCAGAACCCACGTTAAACTAAATTTGGTCAAATCAATCTTCGTAGACAAAAAATAAATTAAGCAACAAAACCAAACCACACATATTTTAGCAAATACTCACACATGCGTGAACTCGTGAGTGTATACTTAAAAATTTAGTTTAAAAGTGAGTGCTTAGAAGTTTTATTTTATTGGCTAGTTTTAATGTTGTTTAGAGCAAAATGAAACTGCTCATAGAAGATCAATTTATTATCAGCACAGTGTAAGTAACTTCTGAGAATAATTTCAATTTTTAATTATGTTATAAAATTCTAAATCATGTATTGTTTTTAAGGAAATATTGCTTATATAGGTAGAAGGTCATCCGTATTTTACAAACAAAATTCTAGAATCTTTTGGGAAGATACAAGTTTAATTTTTAGACTAAATTCATCGCATGCTTATTTATTTATCGAGGACATTCGAATGACTTTTATTTAGCAAGGAATGTCTAAAATTAAACTATCGTGATCCCTATTTTAATGATTAATCCCAATAACATGTAAAGATATTAATATTAAAAATATTTAGTTGGATGATAAATGCATTCTTAAAGCTATATATAATGACCCTTAAATTATAAAAATGTAGCCTGTACATTTTGTAATGCTAAGAATAAACATATAAATAATATTAAAATTAAATTATGTAATCAGATCTCCTTACAGAGATAAAAAGGAATTTGCCAAACATTTTATTTATTCACGATATTGAATACAGAGGAATATTTTTCATTAAAACTGAAAGTCTTTTTTTTTAATTAGAAATGCTTTATATTATATACTTTTGGTTTACATATTATATTACTTTCTCTGAATAACTGTCTTAAATTCTATAATTTTTCTTCTAATTTTGCATAATCAATTCATAAGAAATTAACACATATTCAAAATAGAACTGGTATCTAAGATGAGAATAATATATTCGTATTTTTACGTGACACAATTCTCCTTCCAATATCTGAAACTTTAATAGTTAAAAGCATCTTACAATATTCTTTTAAGTAATGCAAAATTTCTTAATAGAATAATGTCATTAAAAAGGATTTCGACACAATCTTCTGAACTCTAGTAATCTTCTGATAGCAATATATCTAAGAATTTATTAATTGATTCCAAAAGCGGCCAAAATCTGTACCGATTACTACTTTTTTGAATCATGTAAGAGGTCATTAGGCCAATAACTTACTGATCTCTTTAGAAACAGGGCACTTTTTCACTCACTAATATCTGAGATTTCACTTTTTACCACAAGTCACGCGATTACGATCCATCTGCAATCTCTGCACTTAAAACGGTTTTGGAAGAGTTACCGTAATATTATTTTATGAATAATGCAACTCACGCCTATAATCCTTCTATCAACCCTATTGTTTGAAATATTCATTCGCCAATATATAAAAAAATGTCAAGTAATGTCTTTTTCTATATAAAATATTCTTTCTGAATCTACCTTAATTTTTTGCCACATATATATTTACATCTCATGGAATAGCAATCTTACTTTTCCTAAAATATATTTCGAAATACACTGTGCTTGTTTTTTGTCAAAAATATATAAAATTACATAATAATTGATTACACCTGAGAGAATTCACTTTATTGAATCTACTTCAGTATTCCAAAAACTATTTTCAAAATTTTAGTAAAAATTTCTATCCTCATTGTTAAATAAGTCAAAAATGAACTCTTTTGAAACAATTTAAGCAAGTTATATATATTATTGCAATTTGCATTAGATAAAACTATTATATAAATTGATAAATAATCAAAAATAATTAAAATTGCTACAAATGTGTTAGTTTAAATAAAATTTTATCGTTTTATTCATAATTTTTTAATATTAATTCTACAAATAATGTAATACCTAAGGTTTTATTTGCAAAATGTCCTTGCGTATTACATTATTTGAGTTCAATCAGAGTTTTTATTAAATTAACTTAAACTGAGAAATTTTTTAATTGAATATATGAAATTATTTAGATTTAAATATTCAGAGAAAAATAATTTTTTAAAATCTGTGATCCTCAAGAGCAGCATTTTCTCACAAATTAATATTATTTATTTACACATAGCTAAATTATCTCGTTAAAATTTTTTTATTATGGTATTTCTGGATACGCACACAAAAAACATTTTGTTATGTTATGTGGTGAATAATATATAAATTTTATCCAGATGCTTAGCTGTCTTATTTTAAAATGTCTATAAAAAAGCGAAAAATATAAAAAATACTATAAAAAGTAAACCGCAATATGTATGATCATTTTGTAGAAACGTAATTGTATCAAGTATGCAATTTGTGATATTAATGAAATTAAAGAACTTGCTGATTTTTATTATACTAGTTGGTGAATTTAAAACTATTTTGCACTGTTTAATAAAAATTATAGCTTAATATTTTTGAATAAAATCCTGTAGAATTTTACACTTTTATCTGAAAAATGTGAAGATTCTACAGACATATTTAAATTTATGAAAATGCTTTGAACAAATTGTTGGCAAGAAAACGTTTTATGCTATATAATTCTCTTAAGTAAATAAATCTCAAAATTTGAATTTAATGAGATTGAAATTATGGTATTAATAACGAGTGTAAGGAATAAATGTTATTTGACCCTTTGAAAATTAAAAACTCCATTCTCTAAAATTATATTCAAAGAAGAATATCATAAATATGCCTCGGTAAACTTATGTAAATAAAGTGCTACTGTGATAAAAGTTCTGAAATATGGTTTATTAATAGTCTGTGCAAAAAATTATTGAAACATTTTAGTTAATACATCACATAATTTCTAAATCAGTTTAAATGTATACTTACGCATTGGAATTAGTTTTTGATCTAAATAAAAAATTTATAGCTTGCTAAATGAAAATTGAATTAAATATTTTAATGAATAAGATACATTAAGCTCATAAAATTGCATACAATTATTTCATAGTTTTCACCATTAACCCCCAAACTTTATCAATTTACTGTTATCCTTCAAATCATTGTTGAAAAGAAGTTAATTCACCAATTTTGTATAATCCCCAAATTTACATAAAATCCCAAGAGTAAAACGTTATAACTCATTTCACTTTCAGATTATTATATTTCTTTAGAAATACTTTTTTTTATTTAAAATAATTATTTTGAGATGATATATTTCTTCTGTAAAATCATTCGTGCATATAAATTACCTACTTTTGATATTTTTCCATTGAAAAACATTAAATTGCTTAATTGATTTGCTTATTAACATTGAAATTTCAGTTTTATTTCTAAAAATACTTGCATATTTAAAAATGGATCTGAACATACCTGAACACAATTTTATTTAGGAAAATTAAGCATTTTTTTCTTTTGTTTTCTAAATTTTTAATAATAATTTCTTTTGTTTTCCTAATTATGAATAATTAATTGTTTTCTAAACTTTTAAATTATACAATACCAATATTACTTCTATTCGAGAAACTTCTTCACTATCAGGATCGAGAATAATATTCATCATGATACTAAGGAAATTAACTTTTTTATTGCTATATCGAAATAGATAAAAATTTCAAAATTTAGAAACTCAACAAAACATTGAAATATTTTTTGTTTAGATTATTTGTTAGAAGGTTATATAAAATTCTCTAACTTTCTAAAAACTTAAAAAAAAATTAAAATGTAAATTTTCGTAATCAGCGTTGATAAATAAAAGTAATTTTTAGAACTATCTTGAAATAAATATTAGTTGTAAAAAAGATAATCCAAAGTTTTTATTACAAAATGGTCTAAATAATAAGAAAATATTTTTTATAATTTGATGTTCTTTAGATTACTTGATGGAGACAAGTATTGGTTTGATATATTAAAAACAATTTTATGCTTTCTATCAACTGCTCACCTTATTTTATTTTTTTCTATAATTATTGGTTTAAAATCTCCGAATCTCAGAAAGAGTGAACATAAGAACTACTTTTATTAATTTACCAATGACGTTGAACAATAATATGCACTGGAGGAAATAAAAAAAAAATGTTTAGGCTTCATACATAACAAATTAAAGTTTCAATACATGTGGCATAAAGTTTATTACATTTTATTACCACGAAAAAAACAAATGTCATACTTTTATACTATTTACTCTAGCAAATATCATTAATAATTGATTTTGTAACTGCTTAAAAGGCAATTTATTTTGGCAGAAATAATACTCTTAACTTTTTATGAGTAGGTAATTGAAAGAAAGTTACATAAATCCAGCGATTTTAATCAATATTACTGAAATTATATTAAAGTTATAGTTTCATAGGTATTAAATTATAACTTGAAAATCTAAATCCTTTGAATGTACAACTCGTATATCCAATACAAGTTTAACATAACTGAGTATAAAATGATCTGTGAAACAAAATGCATTTTTGCAGTTGATGGACTTTAACAAGGCCTTAAATGGGTACATTAGTTTTTGTGTATAAATGATTTAGCTAAAAAAAATAATAATAAAGTCTTTTTATAAAAATAGAACTTCTTGATGTTGAAATGGAATTTCTTTATTATTTTAAAAATTATATTTTAATAATAAATAGTCTGTTATAGATTCTTTACATATTGGCTTTTGGGATTTGTTGCTAGTTGAATGTAATATTTTATATGGTTCTTTATTAGTTCTTTTGAACATTCCCTAATTATTTTTGATAATTATTATTTCAAGGCCAGATAAACTTGACATTTAAAATTGCTTTTTCTTATCAGTAATAAAATTTTCATTTTATATTAAAAATTTTAAAAAATCAACATTGAAAATCAATTTACTTCATAGTAAAATTGTATTATTGGTGAACCTGGGTACAGAATTAAATTCGAGACAGGTGAAATCTCATGGCATTTATGTTAATGAACTTTCAAATTAATGAATTCTAAAATTAATCAACATCAATTTGGTTAACATCATATTTTATTATCTTACAGAATTAATTAAAATTTACATGGTTAAAATACTGGGACAATATTTAACGTCATTGCACTCTCATGTAATAGAACTACAATATTTGCAAATTACGATAAATATTCTGCATTTGATTCAAATTAATATCAGAATTTTTTGTTACTGTTTTGAACTAAAATTAGTGTACATTTTTTTTTAATTTTAAATGCTACTTTCAAATCAAATCAAGCAACATTTAATGTGAGTCCGTGTTATGAGAGTAAACATAGTATAAAAAACCTATATCCCGAATGTTTTTTTTTACCACATTGTTTTGCATTTTTGTTTTAATTTATTCATTACATTATTTTTTATACTCTTGTTTCATTAAAACCTGGAATAAATTCAGAGGTTCTCACAAAATAATTAATATACTAACGTGTTTTATTAAAACAGTAAATGTGTGTGTGATGAATTGTTTTTACTATTTATGCTTCTTCACTTAATATACATTTCATGAATTTATAGAAATAATGCGAACTGAAGGTATCTGTAATTTTTCAAGCATCCACATTTAATGCTTAAAGCATTTTAGCTGTTTCTTTTAAAATCTTGATAAAATTTCGTGGATAATGGGATAAGCTGGCTGAAGAACATTTATTAAATCAAATGGTTTAATTAATACAAGTCATTTATAAATAGTATTCGATTTCATAATAATTAAAATTCGTAATGGTAAAATATGTTTTAATAGAAATAATTTAGTAAAGTTGCATAATCAGTATCATTTATTGTCAACAATTATTATATTACGTCTCTCATAAATATCAAAAATCATTCTTATAGTAATAAAGAATAAATCTTTAAGTTCATTCTAAAACTTAATGGTGATGTATACAATTTTATTTTTGCTTTTCTTCTTTTTATATAACAAATTTATTTAGTAAAAAAGTACTTTTTTGAAATTATTGCTTCAATTTATTTAAAATTTTTTGGAAAGCTATGATAACAGAATCTTAAGAGTGTTAAGTAGTTAATAAATAAAGGTGTAGTATTTATTCTAATTGAATACAACTTTGCAGTTTTATTTTATCAACTATTTTATCAGCTACAAAAACGTAACAGCATTGTTTGGAAAATAAATAGGTAAAATTTAGACCAGCCATCAATTATAGTATCATTTTAGTAATCATTTCCTTTATAGGTGAGCTATTTCTCATAAATTACATGAAAAAATTCAAAAAGAATGTTTTTAATTTTATAAATATAGAATATGAATAAAAATTTAAAAATTATCACATTATAGATAATTATAACTTCAATGGTATTAATCATTGCTCTATTTTTATGCGTTAACAAAAAAATAGATAACCCTCGTCAATCTTCAAAACAATCATAGATTATTTTGAAAATATTTATTCATTTTAAATAAAATATAACGAATCTAAAGCGGTTTTTAAATAATGTTAATATTTTCAATGGATTAAAAAAAAAAAAAACATTAGCTTTTTCACAAAAATTGAATCACATTTTTAGTTATTCATTTGAGGGAGCATGTGTATTTTTAAACATTTTCTTAGTGTACCATCCACTATGATAAGGAGAAACATAGCATGTTATAAATAAATCAAAAAGAAAATGTCCAAATAAAGGTTGTTATAAAAGGTCTACAACTTTGGACACATAATTAGCTATAAATTAATAACGATGGGAAAAAAAATTGTTTTCTGTTAATTTGGAATTCATACATATAGTATAGTTTACATAATTTACTATATTATGGGGATATTATATGTGAATATTTCTTTGTAATGTAATGATAATGTGTATATTTCTAATATTTATTTTTATTTTTTTTCAAATATACTCTCATTTACAAATATATATCATCTATTCTTGTGATTTGGATAAATCGCAACCACCTTATTTTATTTTTATTGTCATTACTCACACATCCTTCGTTGAATTATACAAATTTAGTGCATTTGTATTTCCATAAACTAAAATACTTTTAACGATATACGAGGGTTTCTCAGAAATTTTTGAGATACGCGCAGACGAGAATTTATAAAATAAAAATAACGGTTTAGTTTTAAAATACAAAGTATTTTTACATAGAAGGTGATTTTTTGTTGACTTACTTCAACTTGTTTAGCGTAGAATAAATTTTAAACAGAAGAGAAAAAGGAATTGACGCGAGAACATTTTCACACTATGATTTTCTACGATTTCAAAACAGGATTAAATCAAGAGGAATAGGTTCAACGGTTAAAATTAGCATTTGGTGATGAATCTCCAGCTCGTGCTACTGTATTCACATGGTTTAGAGAATTTAGAAGAGATCGTAATTTTCTTCAGCATGAAGAACACACAGGAAGGCTGCCGTCGGCAGTAATCCCGGATAATGTGTCTGCCATACGAAAAATGTTAATGGATGATAATCGCTGTACCTATCAAATGATATAGAAGGAACTTAACATTGGATCCGAACCCATGCACAAAATCATTCATGAAGAATTACATATGAAAAAAAGTAATTTACCGTTGAGTTCCCCATAATCTAACTGAGCACGAAAAAGAAGAGAGTGTCAGAATCTGTTAGGAAACTCTTAAATTGCTAAATGATGGTGACCAATGCATCATTTCTAAAATTGTAACAGGTGATGAAACATACATACCGTTTTTTGAAGTTCCAACACGTGAAGAAAGCAAAGTATGGATCTTTGAAGATGATCCCCCGCCGACAATAGTGAAAAAACAACGTGCACTGAAAAAAGTGATGTATGCCATTTTCTTCAGAAGTACGAGATTGGTCAATGCCATCAAGTTGGAAGGACAGAAGACAGTAACAGCAAACTGGTACACCACTAAATGTCTTCCAGAAATTCTACAAGAACTGAATGTTGGGGGACTACTGCTTCACCGTGACAATGCATCTTCACATACAGCCGGATTAACAGTTGAGTTTTTTAAGCAAAAACAAATTAAAGTGATCGAACATACACCGTATTCACCTGATCTAGCTATGTGTGACTTTTGTTTATTCTTTAATCTAAAAATGAACTTACGGGACGTCGTTTTCATTCAGAAGAAAAGATTGATGTGGCTATAAATGCATTATTTTCATCTATTCCAAGAAATGAATGGCTTGAGGCATTTAATCTGTGGAAAATTCGTACACAAAAGTGCATTGATGCTGGAGGAGACTACTTTGAACACATCTAAAGGTTTGTAAGTATAACTTTAAAAACTTAGTTGTATCTCAAAAATTTCAGAGTGACCCTCATACAAGATCTTTTGAGGGGATATAGTTTACATCCTCATTTTGTACTTTCTTTATTACAATTTCATTCGAATATGGATAGGACAAGTTAGTCACTTACCTGCAATTTAGACCTACTTATATAAACTTTAGTCATTTATAAATTACATAAACACTTTATGTTTACATTTTAGCATTTATAAAGTACGTAATTTGTTGAAGAAATATGTCAAATGTTATGATGCTAAAGCTATTGGAAACTCAATAGCTTCTATACACTTAAATAAACTTGTAAAGTACTGACGTTAAATTACACATATAACTTGGCAATTTTTATCCTTTCCCTTAACAATAGTTGCTATTCTGAAAGTTTATAGACAAAAGCTTTGCAATTTTTTAAATCTCCAATTTTAAATTTTACTTAATTTTATCGTCCATATAATGTGAATTTTTGTACTTTCATATGGATTTAATATTTAAAAACTACTTTTAATGCTAGAATAATTTACTATATCAGTACCAACACGAAACATCTAGTAATCTACTAAATTATAAACGCCCTTTGCAGGTAAGAATTATCTAGAACTATATTGTTAATGTTATAAACCATGAATACCAATATGACTCGAACTGTTTTCAAATAAAACAAAATTCTATCACAGTTTTTTTACATTGACAGTTAGTCGCTACAATTTAGATATATAGTATTGTTTTTAAAAATCTAAAGTTAGTCATTTATTTGTGACATGAATTTCATAGATTCTATTAATTACAGAAAATGAAGCATATATATTCGATCTCCTAGGGTTAAATAGAGAATAAAAACAGCGTATGATACATGACATTTTCAATGTGAATTGCAGGACATTTATAAGTGATTATCAAACTTATTATTTAATATAAATTTCATCAAAAAACAAATTAAATTTAACAAGTATCTCAAGATTAGAAAGGTATTTCAGAAATGATAAAAGGAAAAATATCAGATTGACAAGAAAATAATAGGTGATATTTTCTGATAGTTAAATTATAGTTTTTTTATAAGAAAAATTTTAAGTAATAATAGTAGTTTTAAGTTTAATATGGAAAATTATGTATCAAGGTTACATCATATGATACACTATATACCAATAAGTATTTGGACACCTATGCAAATGACGATATCAGCTGTCGTGAGGTACGTCACAGCCTCTGCCGGTATATATCCTGTAGGAAACAGCATTGGCATTAATTGCATGCAAGATGCCGCGCAGTTCGGAGCACTCTGATTTTTAGACAGGTATAATTATCGGGTATCACAAACGTGTCCGATCATTGAGGGACATATCTAGCGATCTTAAGCACCCAAAATCAACAGTGGCCTCTGTGATTAAGAAGTGGAAGGTGAGCTGTGTTTGTCGGAATGTGCTCCGAGTCGGCAGACCAACGAAGCAGGGAGATAGAGACCGACGAGTGTTGTCCAGAGAAATTCGGAAATACCACGCCCAATTGATGGCCCTCATACGCGAGGAGTCTCAACAGGCATCCGGGAGCATTGTTTCAATGAATACCATCCGTAAGAAAGTACATCTTCTTGGTTTTCGTGGTCATGCTGCAGGTGATAACCTTTGAACACAAGCCCGAGTGGAAGACAATACCACTAGCTCTAATATAAAGACTCGTGGAAAGTATGCCCCGGAGTGTTCCTGCTGAAATTGCCTCTCGAGGAAGCTCTACAATTAATGATTTTGAATAAAGTTAGTTTTTCTTTTCTATCACAGGTGTCCAAATACTTATTGGTAGACAGTGTATTACCAGTACAAAATCAGAAATTTAGACAATTGATATTATAAATTTGTGCATATCAGATTTTCATAAGCAAAAGGCTAATTGTATTAAACCGTAATCTAATATAAGTAAAAAATACGAAGCAGGCCTGTTTCCTGAAATACACATAATTGTGATGCAAAATTAGAATAGTGTTTGAAACACATGAATCGAACAATATTAGTTTTTTGAGAATTTTCAATTGATTTAATTTGATAAAGAAGTTAAAATCTTATTATATTTTTGAACTTCTCAGGTATACATAAATTATCGTATTTATTGAAACTTGCCAACTCACATAACTTAAAATGTCAATGTATTTTAATAATTTCATGGAAAATTTAATTGATTATAAAATACAGCATTTCCTGTAATTTTATTATATAAAAATAATGTCAAAATGCAATTAAAGTATTTACTTATATGAACAGGTATTATACTTCACAGGTTTAACTGTATAGGGGTTTTAGAAGTATACTATATATTTTAGACTTACTAAAATAATAGAACTATTTAAAACTTTACTGAACTGTTTAAAATTCTATCACTCAAAGCATAAGAACTGTGCGTTCAAACCAATGCAGGAAATACTCATTCGATGAAACATTCAAGTTCCTTTTCCTCGAAATTTCCTTTTGTTGTGTTTATGGAAATTTCTATTGGTAGTTTGGTATACTAGTTCAATATTTTCAGAGAATGACTTTTCAGAATTTATATATTTTATTTACTGTTTAATATATTAATAAATCGACAAATAAGTAAATAGATAAAAGATATAAAATAAATAATGTATAAAGGACATAGATATATATGATATTTCGCCATATACTGAAAACCAAAATTTGAATATTGAAAAATATCACATATTTTATATAAGGGCTTATCAACTCTTATCATTTCAAACATTCTCAAAAGAGACTATTAAAATTTTTAAAAATCTCCATGAAATCTTAATCTTAATTAGTATACCTCTAAAAATGAAAATTTAATTATAAAATATGTAAAATTTTCAAAGTTGTAAAAATATTATAAAACAGAGTATATAATATGTCAGACCTAATCTAACTGCATTCAACACGTATTTTTAATTCCAACTTGTACAAATAAATTTATTTCTTATGTCCATTATTTATATGTGATGATAAACTACTCGAATGTGATATATCCTTCACTTCTTTTTTTTTTAGCTTTTCTTTGTAAACAGCCTAATTTTACGAATGTAATTAAACGTCCATAGGATATTTTTTTCGCTAAATATTTAATTAATGTTATATCTTACTATCCTTTTCCACCGAAAAATCTCAGAAAAATTTCATCCCTTCGCAAAAAGGATGCATGTTAAGAGCAAAAAAGGAAAGATTTTTTTTTGTTATTCAATGTCCGGAGGTTGAATATGAGATATTTTGTCATGAAGAAGTATAATCACACAAGTCCAATATGTAAGTTGGAAATATGTTAGTTAAGAAATAGATATCTCTATTACAAACGAAGGTATAGTTATGATTTTCAATGTTTTTTAGATTAGCATGGACATTTTGAAAATTTTGAAATTTAAAAAATATAAACATAGATTTTAATTATAAATTAATTGTAAAAATAAATGAATTTACCGCAGTTTACTATATAGGCGATAAATATCAACAAAATATAATAAACTATTTGAAAACTGAGCCCAATATTTTGTGAATAGGTGTCAAAAATATTTTAATCCTCATTGTACAGTTTTGAAATTTACGAACTCAGTGGCATAAACGCAAATATTAATATTAGAAATAATCATATTTTTCAATTGTCATTCAGTTTTTCTATTCATGCATTTCAAAACATTTTGAAAATTTTGATTCAATTCAGTATCAAATGGCCTAATACAAACGTTATAGTAATAATTTTTATTGCATTTATTCAGTATGTTATATCTATTATTGTTGTGGTTTTCTTAATTCTTTTTTTCAATAATATATTTTTTGAATAAACATTATGTAAAAATGAATGTATATCGAAATAATTTTAAAGAAAAATAACAAAGATTGGTAATTTAACTTTTACCATTCTAACATCTTTTGCAAATTTATAAATACTATTTATTAGAACATTTTTTACAAACTAGGGAGATATGCTGATCCGTTATTTTTCTACAAATCAAAGTTTATTTTCATTTATTTAATCAGATTTTAGAAAAAAAGACTTGAGAATATTTTACCCATTTTTTATAATAATTACTTCAATTCGTACAAATAATCATAATAATGTTTTTTTTTTTTTTTTTTTTTTTTTTTTTTTTGCATACACTTCACCTATAATTTAACCCTCAAAATTTTCCATTTAACTCATTTTTGCACTACACGTGAATAACTAAAGACGGACGCCATTTTTAAAGTGGATTTAAATACGTATTATGTCATGCTTTGTTTCTGGAATTTTCAGTTTCTGAAACTCACATAAAAAGGAATTAAAATGTAGGAAGTGCTGATAAAGTAGTTGTTAACACCAACTAGAATCCCATTTCGGTATTTACTGTCAACCTCCTTTTAAATTATGTGTAATAATTTTTGTAAATTTTGTCTGAAGTAATTATTATCTTTCACTTCATCCAAATTAACATTTTTACTAGAAAAATAATATTTTCTCAAATAACATCCCAAAAAATGACCTCATTCTCTTTCTTTATGCTATCTTCTATGATACATTAATATTTTTGTCAAACGCCCTTTTTCAGATTCTCTACTATTAGCTGTCAAGCAGTCCAATAATGTGATGATGAAGCAAAAAATGCGCCCGTATAGTTGTCCTCAAGAAACTTTAAATCGATAAAGCAATGTGGAAGTGGTGATGCTGAGTGGTTCATATCTCCCTGGGGGCTCAGAGAGCAACAAACTGAATCCTTGACTACAATACGAAGTTAATGCTTCTGCAAACAGTCATGTTCAGTAAGCAAACAAAGCAAGCGACACCAACAGATCAAGGCAGGGAATCGGAGACACACAAATACATTTCTTTACCAAGACATTTGACCTCTTACCAATCAGCTGCACTTCTATACAAGGAGGCTCTATTATTTTTTAATTTATTGTAAATGATTCATTTAATGTTATGTAAAGGTAACGGATGATATCATTCGTTTTCAATTGGCCCTCATTCTTAACCAACTGATAGTTGATTACCGTATAAATAGCCCTGATTGATGTATTAATATAGTTTTGGTTCTCTCCCTAACTTCAGGAGAGTAATATTTAAAGTTGATCTTGAAATGAATCGTTGTACGTTGTATTTCATTGTCTATAACCACGAGTTGACAATTCCCTTTTTCCCTTATTTTTGTATATTTTCCATACAAATCTGTTATAGTTTAAGCATGGTAAATAACAGTTTTATGGAACTTTTAAGAATCTTACATCAAGTTTACCAAGATATAGTTTGCTTTGCAACAAACGGATGGAAAAGAAACCGGGTTTTCTGTGTCAATGAATAAAATAATAGTTTTGTTGGCAACCAACAGATGGCGCAGTCGGATTTCTAAAGTAGGATTAAGCAAGTCAACAAACTATATAAAAATGAGCAATTACAGTAGATAATTGTAGTGGAAGCTTACTTGCATCGGGATACTGTCCACGGTTGAGCAAGCTCTCTTAGTTAAATTGTGTTATAAGAATTAGGAAAGTTGCATTGCGAGTATATCGCTACATGAAGAGTATACGAGAAAGCAAAGAACCAATAATGACTTCTACATTGAACAAAATGATGAAGTAATTTGAAGTTACGAGTTCCATCACTTTTAAGAAGTGGATGTTCCTCAACAGTCAGTGGAGCAGACGGTGAATTCCATATTGATGGGTTCTGTACTTGGGGAGTGCAGTCCTCGAAATGTTTCTAGGCAGACAGGAGTGTCATACAGAAGTGTCTGGAGAGAATGGTTAATAACTCTAAAACGGTATTTCTAAAAGTTGCAACATAATCAAGAACTGAAACCTCTTGATAATGAATCTATCCGAGATTTTGAAAATTTGGCTTTCACTAAAATGAAAAACCAGCGCATTTTACATTCTCTGGTACTGTTAACACTCACAATTGTTTAGTGTGGATTACAGAAACACCACAGGCATTTGTTGAGGTACACTCACAACCGCCTAAAGTTACAGCCTGGTGTGAAATCACTGATTTCATAATCAGCCCATTCTTTTTCAAGAAGGTCATACATACGGGTTTCAAAATACTTACTTTCACTGGTCAGCGATATGCAACACTGTTACAGAACAACATTATTCCTGAACTGCTAGTGCAACAGGCACTTCAAATAGTGAACATAATGCAAGATGAGACACCATTTAATATTGCTCTGCCTGTGCAACGCCTGCTAAGCTCAACTTTTGGGGAGGATTGTATTATCAATCACAACTTTAATCAAGCATGGCATCCAGTATCTCCCGATTAACACGCTGTGACTTTTGACTTAGGTGATTCATGAATTCAAAAGTGTACCATGACCAAACAGCATTGTTAGCAGAAATGAATGATGCCATCCACCAAAATGTGCTTGTCATTGCTACTAAATGCTGTGAACGGTGTGAAGACTCGTCTCACTTAATATATAATATATATATATATATATATATATATATCCAGTTTCGATTGATTTTTGAGCCTTAATAAACCAAACCTTTAGAACTTATATTTTCTTAAATAATTCTTTTTCTACCTTTAACTCTTTTTCAAGCGGCATTGTGATCTTCCTGATATGAAAAAGATAAAATTTTACTTTATTTTTCTATACATAAAATTTTATATAAATTGAATAATAAATAAAATTTTTATACATTGAATTTTCTATATCTTCTATTCGCTTGTACAATTTTGTAATCGTAACTTACAGCTTACTTAATATTTTTAAAAATATTAATATTTCAACTCAAACGTTTTTAATACACAAAAATAAGTGTTCTCGTGGTTAAAAGGCATTGATATTTCTGAAAAATTATTTCTGTTTAAAACAATTTCAATTAATGATTTACTTGAGATAATATAAATTTCATTTATTTCAACTATCTCCTTTCATTCAGTATAATATTAAAATAAATAATATATTTTGCAGTACACTGTATAAATGGTACATTTGTTATTTTCTTTTGTTTGAATATACAAAAATGCTTAGTAAAATTATTACTCACACAAAAGCTTTCAGTTATATCTCTCGAATGATTTTTTTATACATTATTTGGTAACTGCAGGCAAGAAAGTATAACCTTGGGAACAATTGGGGTTCAACAGAATGCAAAGTATAACCTTGTGTATTTTAAACACAGTCTTATGAATACCATTTAAAAAAGTTGCACAATTTTATTTTATGTAAATTATGCGTTGAATTAATAATGAAGCAAAAAATTTAACGTTTAGCAAAAAAAATATAAAACAATGTTCTATAAAAAAAACAGAATTTCTTCAAATAAATTTAAAATGAAATAGCACTATATTGTTTTTTATAGAAAATAATAACAGACGTGATTTGATGTCAAAAATTATACCACTCCTTATTCTTTGTATTCTTTATTTCCTGAATTTAAAAATTACTTGTAGAAAATTGTTCCTAAAAACATATTTAAAATGTTTCTTAAAAAATCTCAGTTTTTATTTTGACTTCAGATTATAAGCTTTTGTTTCAAATTTAATACAAATTAAACCTTGTAATGTGAAAATTGAAATCTTTATCTGATAAATAATCTATTATTGTGTCCATAACATCACATTTTTAAAAACTATTTTAAATTATTATAATGTATTAAAATGTCTATTTTAAATTATTATAATGTATTTTAAATTATTAATATGTATAAAATTTATTTTCAATCGGATTGATTTTTTATAAATTTAATAATACTTGTTTTCTCATAAAAACGTGAGAAATATTTGGTATTAAAATGTTTTATCATTATTAAAATATGCAATATTTTATTTTTTTTTTATCAAAATCTATTCAGGAAATTCCTAAAATAATTTTTTACAAATAGTTTAAAAAAAAGTATTTTATCAATTGCTTCATTTAAAGAAATGTGTTTATTACTAAGAGAATCTCTTAAAAAACTTATATATCATTTTCCTTGAAGAAATTCATGGAATAACGTGAATTCAAAATTCCTTTCTAATTTATGAATGTTTCAAAATATTTTTAAACATCTTTACATTTTTATTTCATTAAATTACGTTTTAAAATTTTTAAGGCACTTCATAAGTTATTATTTTTATTTTTCAGCAATTAAATGTATTGCAATTAATAATGTATTACAATACAAATTTATTTTTTGTAAGTAAAACATGTGTACTTGTTTTGAAAACAAATGTACTTGTTTTCACATTTAATTAAGTATTCAAATGCTTTGTTGTTTTATAAGGTCATGCAACATTATCGTGGTGCACCATAGCATTTTAAAAATACACTAATTTATCAATATTTACATAAATAAACTGTATGTTGCTTGATTACAAGTTTTAACGACTTCTCAGTTTAAAATAAAATTAGTTTGTGTCAATAACAAAATATATATTTTTTAAAGAGGAATGTTAGAATCAGGTAGAAAGAGTTTGGCTCGCCATGTGTTAGAGATAGAACAGAAGCACACCTGATTTCAAGGTCCCAGTACTTCTGAACAAAAGTTGAATGATTTCGACTTTTGCATCAGTCTTAGGGATTATTTTTTTTGGAATTCTTATACTTTTCTTCAATACTGCCCAACAATCTATTAAATTCTGCCAAAGGAAAATTAACTGGAAGAAGTAGATATAATAAATTGCTAATAAAAATTAATCATGTTTGATCATTTGATTTTCTGGTTTAAGAAGTAAAAAAGTATTAAATAAATAAATAAAAATAAAAAACTTGAAGTAGAAAAAACTACTTCAACTCCTATTAAAAATCGTGAAAAAAATGTTGCATTTTGATGTTCTACATGGACAACAATTGAGAGTTGAGGAGTTTTATGTGTTTTTCTTTTTGGGCAATGTGAATATGATCCAAAATAAAATGTGTGGCAAATATTAAGATTTCTTACAATTGATTACTTTAAAGGCTGTCGGCTACTGGATATCTGAATGATAAAATACTAATAGGGCCCAATATTACAATCGCCATTAATGCAGGAGAAGATCTATAAATCAGTCGTAATCACTGAAAAACAATAAAAAATGATGCTTCTTTCTACATACACATTTATAAGGTGGGTACCTAAGAATTTTCAGACAATGCTTCCTTTGTGGTACTTAAATATGGCCCATTAACTAACAAACTTTTTTAATTGTCGTTTTTATGTGATGCGTTTTCAAATATGATGCTATAGGTTTATATATCATAATTTATGCTACGTTGGTCCAAAGTTAATGCTGTAAAATGTATTCACAGGACTTTTGCATGAGTAAGAATCTGATATTTAATTACGACATAAGAATCTGATATTAATAAACATCATTTCTAACTATGCATTGATCTATAATGTATCAACGGTTCGACAGTGAAGACTGAAGTTTTTTCCAATCAGTGTCATGGGAAAATATTCCTAAATATTACCTTTGAAACAACTACCGCTGATATTAGTGAAATAATACTATCAATTTAATATCAATTCACATGCAAACAAAAAATTTAAAAAGTGAAATTAAAATAAAAATTTAAAAATTTTAATCTATAATAAACATTTATTTATAAATTATTTTAAATTGGAAATTAAATTTGCGTTGTATTTTGCATTTAACTTTGGAAATATGTTTATTAAATATTCAATAATAAATTTTATTCACTTTCAAATTTCAAAAAGTTAATTATTCAAAAAATCAAATGGCAAATATTATACATCAGATTTCATTGGCTGTTACATTGTATTATTACTTTTTTAAAAAATACCCGAAGCTAGGAATCTATAAATAACAATTTATATATAGCAACACAACTACTGTACATTTTAACTTATGTAGAATATTTTAATAGAATTCCAAGTATAATCATAACAAAATTTATAATTTAACGATGTGATTTTGCTTTTTTCTGATTAAATTCCTCGCCTAAACGATGCATCATACAAAAGAAGGAAGAAAAAAGTCTATAACGAAATTTAGCGCGAGGAAAATTTCTCTACCAGAAGAGGTTCAAAAGCAAAAAAATAATAATAACATGCATTAGCTTTTGATTTTTTTTCTTAAATTTTTCCTTGGTTGTTTTTTCCTCATTATATGATGTACCATCAAGCCAACTGAAGCACTCTAATTCAAAGCTTAATGATTTTTTACGGCCGCATAGCTTCAAACTTCTTTTAAAGCCAGAGCAAGACCAATAAATGTGGTTGAGTAGCGGAGTATTTGATCGACATGTAGAAACAATAAAAACAAAATAATGCTAATGTTGTTCTAGTTTTATTTTTTTCGTTAGTGCAGCTTAGACTGAAGCAGCCCTGAATAATGAATCGTGAAAGGAAAAGTTAATATATGTAGAAAAAATATATATGCTTGTGATGCTCCTTGAAAAGACTTTTGATGTTATGTCGAAAAAAGATATGCAGATGAGCGATTTATTCTAAATATTTGTGCTTCAAAGAGAAAAGAAAATTTTTTTGGTAGTTTATACATACAGTATTTTTTTTGGTCATTTATATTCCATAATATATTAAAGATTGACATTCTTGACATTGACATTGATCAAAATCTATATAAAAAATGTTTTTCCAATACACATATTATATGAATGAATAATCTTATTGCACTTACCTTTTGATTTATTTTACCTCAATAAAAAAAGGAACTGAAAGGAAAGTTCAAAAAGTATATTTATTTTCTAATTTTCATTATTGCTTCGATAAATAATTGTCATTTAAAAATGTATATTTTATAGATATAATACTCCCTTTTATGGACTTCATTCAAGTTAACAGTTGTATACCATAAATGTTATTGAAATTTGATGCAAATAATTCCTTATTTTAAATCATAAGATTAAATATGACAAAAATAACGTTTATCTTCAATGAAATATTTACACGAAAATTCGATAAATGACGCATAAATCTGAAACATGCTTGTCTTTATTATTATGTCATTTACTATATATAGCAAATATTTTCTTAGTGAAAAAATATCTTTGCTATTTCTCGAATTTAATAAGTATAAATAAATTAGTAAACATTTAAGTTACAAACGATGATTCGAAAACTATCCTTTTAAATTAAAATATATTTCAATCTTGAATTTCAAAACCGATTCAGAAAAATGATTTACAATTTTTTTAATTAATTTCAAATAATCATTTAAAACTAAATTAAAGAAATCTCACGACATATTTATTAATACGTTTTGTAAATTATGTAAATTTAAAACAGTGATGAAAAATAAACTAATATAATCCGAGAATCCGAGAATGTAAATGTCTTCCTATTTTATAAAGCTTAAAGCTGTATTGTTACAACAAGGTATATATATATATATATATATATAAAAAAAAAAAAAAAAAAAAAAAAAAAAATATATATATATATATATATATATATATATATATATATATTAGATTTATGTGATTTTAAGCAAACTTTTTAGTTTCAGTATTGCCTAAATACCAATTAAGTTTACACGCAAAAATTATTTACAAGCCACAATAAATCTCTTAATTATTCGTAACTTTTTAAAAAAATATTATAATTAGAGAATTTAAATGTTCAACTTAAATATTTAGGTATATAAATTGAAAGCATTACTAAAGATTTGTGTATAAGATTTAATGCATGGATACCTATATGTGATTTATCATATTATAGAAAAAATAATATCTGGCAAACTTCTATGCATCTCTGAAAGAGGTATAAGACCAAATAGTTATTGTGTTATTCGCATTATTCTAAATCAGTGAGATCGAATTCTGATCCTGAAGATTTGTTCTGTTCATTAAAGTTGATTGAAACTCGTTATTATTTTATCTTCCAAATAAACTAATATCTCTGTTTATGGTCGGTGAAGGATTATAGTTGTATTTTGTTATGTTCCTGCTTTTAAATTACAAAAACCACCTTCATCGTCTAAAAGTAAGCTGGTAAGATCTTACTTTTGGCTTTTCATTGAGTAATATGCGGTTGCAACAACATAAAATTAGAAGCGTAGAAAAATGCATATAATGTATTTTCTGCCCTTTACAACATTGAAAATAATTTCTTTGTATTCGTACAAATTTACGTCAATAGACATAAGGATGGACTTATTACAATGAACTAATTACAATTTCCACTAAATCATACAACTACAGGAACTAATAATAAACATCATAGGAGAACATTTGCACTCTCAAATTTCGTCACGCAATGAATGAAACAATTATATCTTATCTATTTAATTAGGCTTTGTTTTAAATTTCATAAAACATTTTTAAAATTTAATTAAAGAATCAAAAATTTAAAGATACATTCTAAAAAAAACTTATTTTCAGCGAAAAAATTTAATATGAATTTGTTTGAAATATAAATTAAATTAATTTAAAATGAAAAGGATTTTTGAATTTAAGATAAAGAACTTAAATTAACATGTATGGAAATTTATCAGCTAGAAACATAATTAAAAGGGGAAAACCTTAAAGTACTTTTTTAATCCATTTTCATTTAATCCTATTTAAAGAAATAGAAATTTTACAGTAAGCAACCAAGGTAATAAATACTTCAGTAAGAAAGAGTTTTATCTATTTTAATTAATTGCATTAAATTCAAGCGAAAGTAAAATCCAAAGGTAAACAAAATTACGATGACGTGAATCACACTAAACTTAATTGCAAAGCGACAAGATTTTGCGAAATGAATAACGATTGCAGCAATTACTTCTCCATTCATTAGGCGAATCTTTTGGGAATTGAAAAGTTGGAAGAATTCGCATCTGTTACTTATTCAGCTATTCGTGAAGAAGTGAAGAGATGCAGAAAACTTTAAAGAAAGAAAAAGGGAGAAAAAGGAGTGAAATGAAGTTGAGCCCAAATGATTTAAAATAGGAGAGGTGATTAAACACAATGCAAAAGGAGACAATGGCAACTGAGATTACTACAATTGGATATTCCATTGACTGTCTCTTGTCGCGTGGAAACGTATTGTGAAGAATCCAATTTATGATATTCCCTTTTAGGAATTTTTTCAGTAGAAAAAATCAATGCTTGCTGATAATGCCCGTTCTCGAAATGGCGCTTTAGGAATAATTGATTACAGTCATTTGTTTATTCGATAGAAATGCAATATTCAAAATGGTTTTCAGGTATTAACTAAGAGCTGATGAGAATTGCTATAATATATATTCAAAGAGAAAAATAGAGTTTGATAATTTATCATATAATATTAAATCTAACATTAACTTTACTAATTACTTATTTATGTCAAAAAGAGAAATATATTCAAGAGTTAATATATTTATGTAGTTTGACTTTTAATACATTAGACAGTTTAAACCTCAAGTACATATAATTATTTAATTATATTTCATATTAATATTATCGTTCCGACAATATATAAATATTGGTTTAAAACTATTGTGCCTATACTATAACGAATGTATTACTATTTTCTGCATTAATATTATAAAATATTTTCCGGACTATTTGAAGTATTGTAACTATACATTTACACTGTACAACATGAATATGCAAATCATGTGTGTAACTTGTAAATTAATGTACTAATCTCAAAATATATTTCTGTCATCTGAAATACTTTTCTGAATATTTGACTATAAGTAACTATATTTAAATTGGAATTAAAGTATTTATTTTTATATTATTTTCCCGTTTATATGGCTAAATTATTCTGAAGAATTTATTTTTAAAATCAATTATTAAATATATATCATGTTAAAATGTGAATTGATATTGGATTCATTTTAAAAAATATATATATATTTCATTATTTAAGAGCCTGATACTGCAAATTTAATATTTGAACAGTAAATGTTTATTTTTTCTCATTTGATTTTAACTATATAAATATATTTTTACCCAAATTTTGCAATTTATTCGTAATTTAAATGTAAATTATAAACTGAAATCATAATAGTTACTTGGTAGAAAAGTTTCAATAAATAAAATGTATTAAATATTATAGGAATAAATCTGTCCGCTATTTACATATAAAAATTATTAGAATTAAATTAAAACATTCTGCTGTATGTTTTGCCAGTTTCATTTTTAAACTTAATTAACAACTATTTCACTTGCAGTAGCAGCATAAAATATATTTTTGTTCATTATGTCAATCAAACTTATTATTGATAGATCAGTTTTAATTAATAATTCGCAATAAACGTTTCATTAAATTAAAAAAAAATTCATTAAATTTTCCTTAAATGATGTATTTTGTAAATGAGATATGTCCGGAAAAATTAGTATTGTTGAGTTGTCCTTCAATATATATAAACTTAGAATTGAGACTTCACTGTGATTCATATGTAATACATGAATTTATTACGATTTTAAGAATATTACAATTTCTATTTGTTGACCTAAATGAAGGTCAAACTTTATATATAAATATCAAAACATTACAATAATATTAAATTCAATTTTCCAGAATACTAATTTTATATATTAATGATGTGGGGTAATTTGAAGTAAAATTCAAGCCTAATTCACATATTAATAAAGTTTACAGTGGATATTCATTTTAAATAATAGTATTTATTGTTTTATTTTGATTTATTTATTTGATTACTGTTTATTAATTTATAAATAAAGTTCATATATATGTAGTGTTTTTAGTTAATTATTTATTTACAAATTTTTTTAATTGAATTTAATGTAAAATGTGTATAGTACTTGTTCACTTCTTTAATTTTATTCTTTTCATAAAAAGTAGTATGAATGACACTTTGCTATTAAAAAAATGCTCTTCAAATAATTAATTCAGATTAAAAAAATCTCTGCCACTTATGCGATGATCGCAAATTTTATAATCTTAAACTAGTAAATTTATTACAGCCCGGAGCTGATAAATTTATCAAGATAGAACCCTTATCTGTACTCCTTTCAAAATAGAATTTTCTAACTTGCACTATTTATCTCTTGTATTTGCTTCAGTGGCTCGATTCACTTGGAAATATCCAATTAAAATAGAAATAAGAAAATATAACTGTGGCACGGAAATTAATTTACTTTTAAACGAGCCTGTAAGGAGTATAAAGGGTGGCCCTGATAGCTAATCAGATGCCCTTCTTTTTCAAAGTTGATTATGCCAATGTATTCTCAGACTGGCTGATTAATGAAGGAAAGCATCCAAAATACTAAAAATGGGAAAACCTAACCGTAATCTGGAAATTCGCGATAAGCCAAATGAAGCTCTTCCGGATAAAAGGATAACTTGAAGAACATGAGAGGAAGGAAAACAATTTTAATTAAATAATGATGGAGAGAATACTGAAAAGAGCAGGAACCGTTTGGATACCATGTTCACTTCTAGAAGCCTGAAAGTGTCATTATCTTCAGCTACTTATAGAAGCTTTAGCGGCTCTTAATAATATCATTCATTGTTCCAGAGCGATAGGATATAGAAATTTGTGTATTGCTATTAGCATGGTGATGAAAAAGTGCACTTTCAGTAATGGTTATTATTGCTATGAATAAAGCTTTCATATTACGAAATATAGATAGAATTTAGAGGTCTTTGTTGTTTCTTTGGAATTAATTCTGTTTTCATTTAAGTAAGGAACTTCAAGTTCAATCAAAATGTGAAATTCATATTAGAAATTTTATATGAAAGGATACTAACTAAATGGTTTAATTAAGCTAACAAGGAATTTCGAATCAATAGTTTGTGCGTGTATAAACTTTGAAAACCAATAAGCAAAAACGGTATTATCTTTACCTATTGAATACATTATTAAATGAAATGAAACTTTTAATTTAAATTGCAAAGATCATTCTTAGTCCAGTTGAATTTATAAAAAAATATAGTTTTAATTTCGATATCATTACATTCTGAAAGTTTTTAGATTGTACTGCACATGAAAAAATATTCATACTAAAATCAACAAAGTGATTACTAAAGCATATCATGATGATTTTTGTATAAATATTTCATGCAATCAAATTTTTATGTATCAACTATTTGATAATAAGAAATGTTGAAGCTACGAAGATTGATATTGTAAAAAAATGTTAAATTTGTTAAGCCAAATATACTTTCTAGAGAAATATTTATGAATATCTAATAATTAAAGACTTACAAAGATATTTTTGTAGTTTAAAAATTTTAAGAATGCAAATGTATACTTTAACATTTTGCAAAATCTTTAAATTGATAATTACAATTAATTAATATTTTTTCTCTCCCCATTGTTGAAAATAAATTTAGTGAAGAGCATAGAAAAATGTACCTGTGATGACAGATCAAAATAAATATTAATGCATTTAATAACATATTTTCATAATTAAATATTCATTATTTTAAATGATCATTAGTTAAATGTAATTGAATTTGATTTCTTTCATATGTATTATATGGAAAATTTTTAAATTTGAAGAAAGGAAATGTTACCTTTCAAGAATCAAAATTTATGATTTTGAAAGCATTTCATAGAATCCTATCACAGAATAGATTCAATATATTACATATATAGTGCATGTAATAATAAATGGTTTACATATCTTCTTCAAATAGTCAGAAGCTGAAACTATTTTGGAAAAAAAGTAATTGTAAAAAATAAAATAAAAATATTATGAAACTTTTTTTCTAAACATCAATATTAAGCAGAAAAATATTGACTTTAATCAGAGAAAACAAATAACTGAAATAAATGTACAATGAAAATATTTAGCAATTTTCATAAGGCCATAAGAATAAAAGATTCATTTTTATAAAATTTGAAGAGAACCAAATGAAAAGAAAGCAGTGTCACATTAAACAAAATTACCGTAAAATTATTTCCTTTTCCTTTCAGATCTCTAATCCTCCAGGGCAAATGAAAAGTAAAGTGAAATAGAAATAAATGAAAAACAAATGAAATTAAAATTCTAAAATTAAAAGTGAAGTGAAGAAATTCACTTCATGTGTATTTTTCCATCATTCTACATAAATTCATGATTTAATAAATTATAATATTTTGTTTCTTTTTTAAATAATTATAGTTTGTAAAAAAATTATTTTAAATAAGAAATACACAACTCCTCTACTGACAGTAGCAATAAACTTTTTTATTCGTAACAGGTCTGATCAATGTTATTGGTCAAAAATTGAGAATATGTTAAGTTCTAAAATCCAATTACATTCAATCACTAATGTAGAGTAATTGTTTCTTTTAAATAAAATTTTCTTAAATTGTGCTTTTTGTATTTAATAAACTGCAGCAATTTTTGTAGCATTGAATAGCTAATATGTCATACCAGTAGTAATGCTGAAGTAGTAATCTGAATCAAAGTATACCTGCGGTTAACAATACCCAATATAATGTAATTTTGTAATATGATTTATCTTATATAAATGTTACATTTGCGAAATGTACACTTTGTTAATCAATATTAACAATTTGTATTCTCAAATTTCGTAACTTAGAAAATAATTGCATGCGCACAGAATGAAATGAGTCTCATAACAAAGTTTCAAATTAATTTTTTTCTGCTTTGCTTAGTATAAATAAATATAAAAATCTCAGATTATATATTTAACAGAAAAAAGGAAAAAAGTATAGTTATAAAAAATAGTACAATTACTGTCATTGCAACAAACTGAAAGATGCAATAAATGAAATAGGATTAATGATAATCAGAACATGTATATTCGTATATTTTTCTATATGTTTAAAATAGGTTGAAAATTTTTAACTAAGAAGGTATTTCAATCCTTTATCTGTACTTTTTCTTTCACTTAAATCCAATTTTCGGTAAAAATGCTGTTTATTGTGTATTATACCTATTTTTTAAAATTAATCAGTTCTATTTCCAACAAAATAAACATTATGTCATTTTTATTTTTTAATGTGAATCTGCCGCTTATTGGCAATAAACTGCAGATATTTCTTAATGATTAGCTTAATTTCTACTAAATAGCCAATTTATGAACAGTTCCATTATTTTATGATTTATATATATTTCCAGCAATTAAATATAAAACGAATTTTAGGTTTTATTTATTAACTTACATGTAGGGTTATCATATACAAGTATGTAAAAAGTCTTAATAAAATTTCTCGTAATTAATTAAATTAAGTCAAAAATAAACTAGAATGTTTAATGAAATTTCATAGTTAATAAATACTTTTAATGATTAAGTGTTTCTGAAGTAATTACTAATTTTCAAAACATTTTTAAGCAGATTTCAAGTTGCTCCAGAAAAATAATTTAA